>VOQJ01048032.1:47085-62363 GCA_015052665.1 Apistogramma diplotaenia | reverse complement strand
GCCCATACGTGCCCATTGTTAAAATGTGCATATTTATTTTACCCCCCCTCACCACCCAAAAATGTTAAAAATATTGTTTAAGAAAATAAAGAAAGGGGGGAAAAGAAAGCATTTACTTAAATATATGAATTAGTGACCCTAAGAGATTCCAGATTATGTATTGCTTTTATATTTGAAGAGAATCAGGTAAGGTCTTCCCCTTGTCCTAGTTTTCATCCTAAACCATCAAACCACCCGAGCTTAATATTTAATGGGCAGATATAAGATGATACACATGCTTCCTCTAGTTCTTAACGGGAAGTAAATGACAATAACTAAGAGATGTGACTGCAGTGTCGAAGTTTTAGCTTCTCTGCATGGCTGTTGTTTTTTGTTTTTTGTTTTTTTTTCTTTGTCTGGGTGGTTTCACTGCTGCTGGCTGGCTATATGAGGTTTTGGGCACCACTGACACTTAAATAAATACAATATATAAGTACATTTAAAAAACCACACAAATAAATGAATAGTAAATCCCAAAAAAAACATTTCTTCAGTACTAAACCAGCACTCAGTCTTTCTATTCTTGATTTTAGGAATTGTATTCATGTCCTGAGATATTTTGAGGCTGTCTTGTACTAACACAACAGTATTTCAGTTTTTCAGTCACGTTCTTTTTAAGGAACTTTGATGTCTAATTTAAAACAAATTTTGTTTTTGTGTTTGAAAGTCATTCCGGATTCATTTTGAGACATGATGACATGACAGGCACTGTTTTTATGGGGGCTTTTTTGTGCTTAAGCAACTGATAAGGAGTTTTTTTTAATCAAATGTTGCTCTTTTTAACACATTTTTGACAGTTGTGGCCAAATAGTTCAGTTTGAACTTAATGTGTCCACAGCGCTTGTTTCCAGATTGAATGTGGTTCATCAAGATGTAGCTGTGCATACACTTAGAAATTTTGTTTTGTTTGTGATGATGCACAACCACTTGTGACGATGTACAGTGGAATCTGGAAGTTTTCCTTAAATTCAAGCGGTAGAATTTGTAAGCTGGAAGTGCTTTGAGATATGTTTATATGATTCCTCCCTGCTTTGTAGAGCCCGAGTTCCCTAGGGGAGGCCTTTGTTGAGTCAGAAAATGTATCTAAATAACTGTTATGAGTTGACAGTTATTCATTTAAATCTCAACCTGTTTACTAGTCCTACCAATTAATTTCAGGTCTTACTGAAGTTCTGGTGCTTTATAAGTAGAAGGTTGTCTCTGATGTTATCAACTAACAGCTTGATTTGTTTGGAATCCATAGATGATATGGGTGCAAGGCAAGGAGATTCTTGCTAAAAACTAACATAAAACACAACATACTAGGCTTGCACTCACCAACAGTGGACCTCAGACTTGTTGGATGATCTGTTATTACAACTAACCGTGCAGCAAGTCACAACATTTATCAGATAATTGCATTAAAAATGCTCCAAAAGGCACCAACTGCACACACAAGTTGGAAAGGGCAATAGCCTGTTCTCAAAATAGAGGAGGAGGGGTGGTGGAGGAATCGGCTCTAGTACGGTTATTATCAACGGCTAAATTAGCTATAGTGACATAACTTTTCTTTTGGTTGGCAACATGGTTAGCTCGCCTGTAAAGTTGAGCATTTTAACATGGTTGCCTACAGGGATTGACTCGCTTTTGGAGCGGGCCTCAAGTGGCCATTGAAGGAACTGCTTCTTTTGGCACTTCCTCATAGGCATTATTTTTTTAACCTAAGAGGTGGCTGTATGGAGGTAATTTATGGTCATCAAAAATATTGTTCACCACTAATTTGATGCCAGTTGTTGTATGTAAATTAAGGATCGTATCAGATGGCTTAGTAAAGGGTTAACTTGTGGTTCCACGGGGTGAGAAATAGTTTTTGACAGTTGTTGGGATGGTTTTCACCTGCTAAATATGCAACAGTGTGATTGCTGGAGTGCATTTTATTAATTATTATATCTAGAGGAGTGCCCTGCTAAATTGATGTTTTTATTTTTATTTATTTACTTTCTTGCTTACTTATTTTTGCAGGGGCTGCACTTATTTTATTGATTTGTGTAAAGTATGTGATTTTCCTGGGGGTGGCCTGCTGCATTTGTGGCACTTTTTTTTTTTCATTCATTCATTCATTGTGTGTATGCCTAAAACTACAGGGCGCAGAGCCTTTGCAGTCTGGGCCTATAGGCTTTGAGGTGGCCAAAATAAAGTGGTGCTGACCTAATGTGCATTGTGTGAAACACACTTTTATTTAAAAGTTATAACAATTTTTACCAGAATTGTCTTTGTGTTATTTGTACTCTGGTCCAGCATGCGTGTCATTTATGACTTTTATGTTTTCAGATTGTGCTTAACTTTCAGTATAACAGCAGCTCCTGTTGATGCTACTGCTGCTACTAATAATAATAATTTTATCATTTCATCAGGTAATCAACATCATTAATGCAGCACAGGAAAGCAGTCCTATGCCTGTTGCCGAGGCCTTGGATCGGGTACTGGAGATCCTAAGGACCACTGAGCTCTACTCTCCGCAGCTCGGAACCAAGGATGAAGATCCCCATACAAATGACCTTGTAGGGGGGCTGATGACGGTAAGCAGGAGATTCTTTAGCTCACAAAGGTCCTTCAGGGGGTCTAAAACAACCAGGCAGTTTCCTCCATTTACAATTGAATCAGTTCCTATATGACAATACTTGAATAGCCATGATGTTTGCACTGTGAAAGCCCACAATATGGTAAATTAATGGGAGCGTCCTTGCATGTGGACTTTTATTTTTGCAAGTGTATCACTTCATAATTTTGGGGACTGTGAGAAAGAGGGAGACAAAAAGAGATTAACAGACAGCAATGGTGAAGAACAGAAGTAGAAAGAGTGCCAAGTTGGCAGTCTTGGCAACAACCCCAGAGGAAGTGTTAGATTGTCCTTTGTGCTCCTGTAGGCTGGAGAGGAAAGCCCACCCCACCCTTTCTTTCTCCCCCCTCTCCCTCCCTATCGCTCTCTCTCTCTTTCTCTCTGTGTGCACACATGAACCTTTTCCTTTCGACTCCACAGGCCTGGAAACATCCTGTTCTTTGGATCAGATGAATAAGCATGGTTTTACTTATACATGTCCACTTTGGAAACACAAAGGCATAAAGGTGTTAGTCCTTCGTCAGAAAGATTTATTCTGCAAAGGTGATAAAGGCTGATGGAACCAGAAAACCATGAGGTGTCTGTGATTAGGTGATTATTTATTGGTTTATGAGGTGCCTAGCTGAATTTCTATTTTGCTGCAGTAGGTCTCCAGATTATTATGCTGAACAGGGTGCTGACTCTGAACTTAAACAACCCAGTGCACATTAAGAGAGGAGCTGTCATCTTTCGGGGTGAAAGTCTTAAAATAGCCAGTGTATAACAGAGGCAGCGCCAACATTTCACAATGCTCAGGTCAAAGATGAGCCAGTCTCCTTTTCCTTTTTCACTTGTGAAGTAAACATTTGACTCTGTGACACACCCATGGCTCACCAACACCCAAAAGCTATATCTTTCACTGGAATGACTGGGTGATAGAAGTATGTCATTTCCATAGCTGATAAGCTGCAGAAAGAACTTTGGCGGTGATGCACATATAGGTGAAATCAGGTTTTTCAATTCAGTTTTATTTATAGAGCACCAAACAGGTGCCTCAAGGCTTTTTGAACTTGGTTATTTTCCATTAATGTTTCTATTGTGCCTCTGTGGGTCATGCTGACTTTGGCTGACGTATAAGATGCGTAATATACAAAAAGGCTTCCTCTCTGCTACAAAGTGATGGGCAACAGGTGAATAACTTTCTGTGGATGGCGCTCAAGGTGTTATGGCGACATTAGGCTTTGTTCTGATTTACATGGTTGCCCTGCTAACATGCAGTGTGCAAAATGTCATGGCAGTCCATCCAACAGCTATTATAATATTTGTAAATTACCTTACAAAATCTTAACGCACAGTCTGTTCTGCACAGCTGGTACAAATCACAGTTCTAGCAGAGCTGGATCATTACGCTTCTCAGCACGTGTTTGATTATTTGGGTGATGAAGTGTTACCCCATTGATAAGCTCCATTTGCTATCACAGCATGCATCAGTGGCCAAAGGAAGACAAATGTCATAATGAAATCATTTAGTTTAGATTATCTGACCTGTGAACAATACTTATCCCTGTGTTGTTTCTAAATCTTACAGTTCAGAGTTTCTTTTTTTAACCACATATTGGTTTCATTAATGAGCTCAGTCTGAACATGTCATCACTCTTTGTGCAAGTGGGAAATTGACATGAGCTGTCAGCATAACAGCATTTAAAAATTGTCGTCATACTTCAGATGGAAGAGAATCCAGGTGTGTGTGCACGTGCGTGCGTCTGTGAGTGTGTATATGGAACTGCTGGAATGCTACTACACATGTAACCCCAGTGAAAGGGGCCATGTGAAGAGGATGTACGACCTATGAATTTTTATACCCAACATTTAGACTAACACCGACTGACAGAACAATCCATACTGCGGCCCTTAATCAAACCAACCAGCTAATCTATACCACAGCGACATACTTGGGATTCATGGCTGTAAGATAAACAGCCACAAGAAACAGTACCCTTTGTGGAAAACAAGACTAGAAGTTAAGAACAAGGAAGCATGGAGGGAAGTTAACCAGCTATCAGAGCTACAGAAAGGTGTGATGAAGAAAGGGGTGCCTAAGAAGTACTGGAGATGGAACAATACTGGGACAGCATGTGGGAGAAGGATGCAACACATAACGATGCTCAGTGGCTAATGGATGTAAGAGTAGACCACAGCAATCTCCCTGAACAGGATCTTTGGCTCACAATAACTGCCCCAGTGGCAAAAAAAAAGTCTCAGATATGAAGAGTTGGATAGCACCAGACCCTGACATGAGTCACACCTACTGGCTAAAGAAGCCACTGCACTCCAATCCCCATGAATCCCCACAAGGGACTAGCTACAGGCCAATAACCTGCCTCAGGACAAGATGGAAATGCCTGTCAGGCATCATAATGGTTATGATGAACAGGCACATGGCTCAATAATTAAGTGGGAACCAGAAAGGAATTGGCAAAAACACCAGAGAAAGAAAACATCAACCACTGGTAGATGGTGCAGTCACTCGAGACTGTAAGACCAGAATGAGCAACCTCTGCACCGCCAATGACTCAATGCCGGACACATGGATCCTGGAATGCCTAGAACTGTACAAGATCAACAGAACCCTAAGAGCCTTCATCAAGAACTCAATGGGGATGTGGAGAACAACACTAGAGGCCAACCTTAAGCCAATTGCAGAAGTCACCATCAATCGTGGGATTTACCAAGGAGGTGCTCTGTCCCCCCTCCTGGTCTGCATAGGCCTGAACCCCCTCAGCCAGGTCATTAACAAGACTGGCTACAGATACTGACTACAAAATGAAGAAAACATTAGCCACCTCCTTTACCTGACAACAAGCTGTATGCCAGGAGTGAACGAGACATTGATACACTGATCCATACCACTAGGATCTACAGCAATGATATTAGAATGTCATTCGGACTGGAGAAGTGTAGTTGGATGGTAACAAAGAGGGGGAAGGTAGTCAGAACTGTGTGGATTACACAACTAGAAGGCAACATTGCAGACATTGAGGACAGCTACAAGTACCTTTGAATCCCACAGGCTAATGAGAACCATTAAGAGGCTGCTAGGACAGCTGCAACCTCCAAGTACCTACAGAGAATAAGGCAAGTCCTAAGAAGTCAGCTGAATGGGAAGATCTGGGCAATCAACACCTATGCCCTGCTAGCCTTAGACACCCTGCTGAGGTAATACGCAGGCCAAAAGGAGGAGATGGGATCCACTGACATCAAGACAAGAAAGCTCCTTACCATGAATGAAGGGTCCCTGCTATGCAGAAGGAACATATATAATATCTTTTACACTCGCACGTCCATTGAAATGCACTTCCTTAAAGAGGTGTTGAGAGAATTCCAAAATTCAGCCACCTGTTTCTTATTTAAATAACATTCAAATACTCAACACTGGTATTAACTGCTCTCTTGGCTGAAGAAGTCTTTTGAAGCACTGAGAGTGCAGTTATGGTTTAATGATTTATAGGCTCTTTAAATGCCAAACTGAAATGGCTGGTAAGTTGGATGTAGACATTTGTGGTGCTCTATAATATTAAAAAAAAAACTTTTAAAAATTAAATTGTGATAATCTAATGAAAAGTCCTCCTCACTTGTCATTCATGCTGAGTCACTGAAACATCTGTGATGGCTGAACACAGCTGTTCAGAGACAGACTGATCTCATGTGGCTTTCTCTGAAGTCTGAGCTGACGCCTGTGTGTGTGTTCCTAGTGGCTTAATTAAGCAAACTAATTTTTATATTACATCTAATGTAAGAGTAAACTCGAAAGTATTTCAAATAATTTTGAAGGACATGTTTCAGTTTGGTAGTTAAAGAGCCCATAAATCATTAAACCATAACTGCAGTCCCAGTACCTCATTTTCAAAAGATTTTCTCAGTCAAGAAAGGTTCGTTTGTTACAGAAGTGATACTAGCACTCCTCACAGTGAGTCTGCATGTGGCTGTTTCAAGAAAGATAAAGGATGGGTTGGTTTATTCTGTGCATTCGGTGTTTCCTTTAACTTTCCACTTACTTCTCCATCTACAGTCTCTAAAACTCTTTCTTTACTTCTTCTATACAGGATGGTTTGCGCAGATTGTCTGGAAATGAATACATCTTTTCCACAAAGCGTGAGTTTATGTGATAATATATACAGCAGTTAGGACACAGAATACAAATTTTCCAGCTATTTTGTACATTTTTAAACTAACTGCAACTTTAACAAAAATTCCTAGCTCCTTTTCCTTTTCATTTGAATTCCTCCTCTTGTCGTGTCTTCCTTCTCCTCACAGAGCCCCACCATCTCCCCAGTCACCTGACAACTCCACTCTCATTAAATGACATCCCCCCTCGCATCGCCCAGACCATGGAGAACGAGGACTCTTGGGACTTCGACGTTTTCAACTTGGAGGCTGCAACCATGAAACGGTGAGGCAGCCACAGAGTTAAATGCTACATGATGGATGTGTCTATTTTGTAGATTATGAAAAGGCTCGTGACAACAGCTTGTGTTAAAGTTTCATGCTGAATCATCCCACAGGACTTTGACCTACTTGGGCTTGAAGATCTTTTCCCGCTTTGGGGTCTGTGAGTTCCTAAACTGCCCTGAAGCCACTTTGCGCTCCTGGCTACAAGTCATTGAAGCGAACTACCACTCCAGCAACTCCTACCACAACTCTACTCATGCAGCTGATGTCCTGCATGCAACAGCCTATTTTCTCTGCAAGGAGAGGGTCAAGGTAAATTATTAGCAATAATAGTTTTAACAAGAGTGTGATAACTAAAACTCATATTTTCTAAGTACTTGTGTCATTTAGAATTAAAAACAAAGTTCACTTTAAGCATTAGCAAGCTATCCTATTTTAGTTTGAAAGAGTTCCCCATTTCTGATTTTGGACCCAGACCTCTACAGAAGCTAAATGCTGGAAGCTGACACAGCCAGATGCAACTCCCAGCACATTCTTAGGTGTCAATTTTCTCATCAGTCTACTTTATCCTAAAAAGTCATGGTTTTGCCCAACTATCAGTAGCTCAGTAACTGGTGATGTGCAGTGGCTAAGCTGCTTACCAAACCATCTATTTCTAAACTCAGTGGAGGGATCTTTCATAGGCTTAGCCAGTAAACTGAAGTTATATCACCAAGATTAATGAATCCCTGGAAATCTGCAGGGTTAGCGTGTCTTAAATCTGTTTTTGTACTATTATGTAGTATGCTTTTTCAATGTCCTAAATATGCCTAAATCAAAAGTGGAGTGAGGCTCTTTTTGTTGACAACAAAGCATTTTAAAACAAGTGCTTTAAAGATTTAATGCTTTTCAGTATATTATCTAGCATTAGACATGTGCCTGCTTTACTTTAGCCAGTTAAATGGCTAAAGTAAAGCCATTTAACTTTTAATGGATGCATGTGTTTGGTAATTTCAGAAACATAATTATCATACCAGACAGTGCTTTGCAAAGATCTTAAGCAACCCCGCATTTCTCTATATTTTGCTTCCATGAAGCCAGATTTTCTTGTCATTTTATCCTTCCACACAAAATAAAGTGAGATGATATTGTTGTCATACCATCCATCCAGGTCTCTGTCCGAGAGGTTTTACCTTTCTGGTTTATAGACTCAAAACCACAAGGAGTTGAGCCATGAAATTTGGCATATACGTTCTTCAATCTTCAAAGATATGCAACAGGCTTATAGTCCTGGATGTTTAGTACCCTTTGTACACTTTAGCTGTAATTATCTGAAGTGGAGAATAAACAACATGGACTATTTCAGGCTGCTAATACTACGATAATGCATGCTAATGATATGCAGTCTCTTTCTCATGCCTGATTGGCTTAGCCTAATCATGTAATTATTGTAGGGCCTTTACCTTACAATAAAAAGTGCCTTGAGACAACTGTTTGTTGTGATTTGGCGCTGTATAAATAAAATTGAATTGAAATTGAATGTGATCATATTGTGGCATGTGATTAGCTTATACCTACTTGTCCTTTATTGATTGAAATGGAGAAATTGTGGATTCCCCATATCTAGCAGCTGACTTTGGTCACTGGACAGCTGGGAGAAGGTAGATAGTAAGACACTGTGAAATACCAGATTTCTTGCTAAAGAGACAGTCAGTTTTATAGCAACATTTAGGCTGCAGCCTTATTGATTAGCCTGTGATGTCAATGTCTGATTGGCTGAGCATTGTTGGTCAGAGATGACTTATGGCCATAAATAGTACAGACTATGACTTATCATTGAGCAACATTAAAGCCATACCTACTGCTCAGCAATATTGCTCAAATCTGAACAACATTGTTGCCTTATGATATAGCGTTGTTATACATAATTGCATTGCTATCACCAAATGTATGTGGAATGGATACATTATGTAGTCATATTCCTGTATACATGTATCATATCTGGTTTATAGTTAGATTATATAAATCTGGAGTATGTTTTGTAACTTTACTAACCCAGGGGTGACTAAAGGTATTTGGATAAAGGTTTATGACAAGGCCTCCAAATTAGGGCACACTAGTTTTGCAGAAGGCAAAATGTCTGCTAAAGAGTTTTCTGTTATGAAATGGGGGTGCATTTCATTGTCCTGAGATCTACATTTATTTGATATTTTCATTAATTGTGGGATGATATCTCCATCAGGGATGGGTCTTGTTTTTAAAGTGGTATTGGGCAAAAGAAAAAGTCTGGAGATCGGCTTTTTGTTTCACAAATTTTCAGTCCAGTCCTTGTGTCTGAGCATTTTCTGAGGATTTTTTTTCTTGTTTGTTTAATGCCACATAAAACTAACCTTTGAATTATTCAAGTATAAAAAAGGCAGGGGATGAACCAGTGTTGAGTCTACACATACAGTAACAGACAGCAAACAGCTTAGCAAAGAACCAGATGTAAATTGTATCTTTTGACACTTTTTTACTAGCAGTCTGTCACAAAACCACAGCATTTGTTCCCGTTTCTTTAGTGGAATCTATGAGAAATACCAAAGATAACAGAGTTTGACAGACAAAAAAAATTTTTTTTTTGCACCAACAAGGTGATTCCCAAAGACGTATTAACTGGCATGTGTACAGCTTGTGTGCTTTAACAATTTGAGGAAACTGGACAACTGGGGAATAAAAGAAGTAGCAGGCCTAAATAAAGTATCTACAGCAGATGAACAGTATCTGAAAGTCACATGCTAAGGAAAAAAAATCCATCAAAGTCCTTACATGCATCTGGTCCTTCAGCTGATCCATCTACTGTTCACTGACGCCTCATCAGAAATGGTCTCAGTGGAAGGGTGGCTGTCAACAAGCCATTCTTAAGGAAGGGAGAAAAGGTTCAAAATCAGTGGCAACAGGTCTTATAGAATGATGAATCCAGTTTTTGATATTTTTGGTTCAAATTCTCAATGTGTACAGAGGTAATAGGAGAGAGGTCAGGCATGACAGTGAGTGAGTGTACACCAATCTGTAAAACACAGTGGAGGCTCTGTCATGGTCTGAAACTGCATTTCATGCAGTGGTGTTTGGGGATCGTATCAAAACTTGAATTGTGAATTCAGAAAAGTGCTGCCAGATTTTGATCCACCATGAAATACCATCTGGAAAATATTTGTCATGCTGAAAAATGAAGCTTTTGCCAATGATCCCAAACACACTGCCAATGCTGTAAAAGCATACCTGGATAGAAAACCACACTATCTGTTATGGACTGGCCATCTCAGAGCCCGGATCTAATCATTATTGAAGCAGTGTGGGACCATCTTGATAGAAAACAGAAGCCTGGAGAACTATTCCTGAAGACTACTAAAGGAAATGACAAGAAAGCTGCTTAAAGAGAGTTCAGGCTGTGCTGAAGAATAAAGGCGGTCACACCAAATACTGATGTATTAGAATAGTTTTATATACTGTTTTTCAGTAGGTCACTGCACCCATTTCCAATTTTCCAAGGGGTGACTCAAAACGTATGCACATTACTGTATTATCCTGTGAATAGTAGAAAGTTTTATACTGTGCCAGCATTTGGCTTAATTTATCATTCACTCAATAACAACTTGGGGATTCAAACACCAGACTTTAACTTCACTGGCTTCTACCATCAGCAAAGTTTGGATCCCATTGATGAGGTGGCCGCCCTGATTGCTGCCACTGTGCACGATGTGGACCATCCAGGCCGCACCAACAGCTTCCTGTGCAATGCGGGAAGCGAGCTGGCAATCCTCTACAATGACACAGCAGTGCTAGAGAGTCACCATGCCGCACTGGCCTTCCAGATCACCACGAGAGATGATAAGTGCAACATCTTCAAAAACATAGAAAGGTAGGAGGTTCGCTACACGTCAGCCAGTAGCTCAGTAAAAGATCACAAGACCTCCAAACATAAGTTTAGTGCATGTACAGAGCTCTAATCTTTTTCCTAAATGACTGAGTTAATCGGCTGTCACACTGTGATTTTATTTATTTATTTCCTTTTAAGTGAATTTGATTTTTTTTGAGCAGTTCATTTACCTGGAATCCCAATTTTTTTTTCTTTTGCAAGCTCTATAAAACATTTGCATTTCTCAATAAGTACAGTAAGTTTAGGAAACACTTTGGGACACATGATCTGAAGTATCATAGGACTAAGTGTGTGTGTGTGTGTGTGTGTGTGTGCGTGTGTGTGTGTGCGTGTGTGTTGACGACAGCAGGGCAGTAATGTGATTTGAGTCCCAAAACAGAATAGCTCACATTTGCTGGTCCCCTCTGAGGGGGAAGGTGAACAAAACATTCATTCATGGCTGCCGTCACTGTGGTGAAGGGGGAAACTGTTCACACGGGTTTCCAGGCTATTTACCACGCTGTCATCTCACTCTGTCTTCTCTTCTCCCCGTCTTTCCCTCCCTTACCCATGTGATTCCTGTCCATCTCTCTCCCGTTCTCTCTGAAGGAATGAATATCGAACGTTACGACAGGCCATCATTGACATGGTGCTCGCAACTGAGATGACCAAACACTTTGAGCATGTCAACAAATTTGTCAACAGCATCAACAAGCCTCTGGCTGCTCTGGAGGAGAATGGGGTGAGAATAAAAACAAAACACTTACAAATGTTTTTTTTTAATACTTCATACCTGTGTGGAACTTTTTTTCCCCCCCCTAAATAAATCCGTGTTGTGCGTTAGCAATGCAAATACAGACAATAAATAATACTCCAACAGTAAGCAAGCCACACTGGTTGAAGGGCTTGGGGAGATGATGATACTGGTTCGGGGGACTTGTGGCTTGTTTTTGCTGTGGTACAGATATCTTTGTGGGGAGAGAATTTTACAACTTGGTACCACCTTTCTCATCCCTGTGTGGAATGCTCGCGACACGGATATTTAAAAGTTGTATTGCTTTTTAATTACAGCAGTGACACCAATAATTGTTTTTTGGAAGCCTAGTGCATTTGTGTCTGGTTTTACTAACTAAGGTGAAGCTTAGTTAGTAAAAGAATGCCTGGAGAAAAACATCACATTTAATAGTAACCTTGAAGGAGTGTAGTAAAATGACAGACCTTCTGAACATAACTCTGTGAATTCAGCCTTCTAGCAGGAAGTAAAAATCACGTGACTTCATGAAGACTGCTGTGCTCATTTACATGAAAGTGTAACTCATAATTAGATGACTGAATATGCCTCTACAAAGGAGACTAAATCCTATCAGCTGCCCTGGCTGCACTTTATTGATTTATAAAGACATACCAAGTTGTTCACAGCGGATGTGCTGTTGATTTCTTCAAAAAAAACTAGGAGTTTTCTTTGTACTAAGTCTCTGCTTTTTCTTTTTTTTTTTTTTAGGGAAACAATGATGAGGAATCTGTCAAAAGCATTTTGACATCCCCTGAGAATCGCATCCTTGTCAAGCGGATGCTAATAAAGTGTGCAGACATATCGAATCCATGTAGACCTCAGGAGCTCTGTATAGAGTGGGCCGGACGAATCTCAGAGGAGTATTTTGCACAGGTGATTTGGGGGGGAGATAACAGTGTTGAATGAGTGTGGAAATGGATCCAGTGGGAAGCAGCTGTAATGTGTTTATTGGGATGATGACTGCTCGCTCTCTCATCTCTGATGCAGACCGACGAGGAGAAGAGACAAGGTCTACCAGTGGTCATGCCTGTGTTTGACAGAAACACTTGTAGCATCCCAAAGTCCCAGATTTCCTTCATAGACTACTTCATTACAGACATGTTTGATGCATGGGACGGTAAGACTGCACTACATGACATAAACAGTGCTTTTACTATATTTGTACCAATTCTTATGGATGCATTGGATTAGTATTTGTAGGCAGGTTGGTTCTTCACTGTAATGTGATTCGAGTTTGTCTTTACTTTCATAAAATTCTGTGTGTTATTACATCACAGCAAGCCTACAAGACTCGGCGTTTAGTGCCACAGCAAACACTGGCCTTTTGTTGCCTTATATAAAAATGAATCCTCTGCCCAACGTTGATCCCGACATCACCGCCCATCAGCACAACCTAAGTTTTTCAGCGCCAGATGCCGCTGCTTGTTTTTACACTACGAAAGTTGGATGGAGATGTTTATTTAATAAAAATGCATCACAATGTCTTTGAAACAAAATGTAATCTTTTAAGCCTCACCGTGCTTTGTCTTCTATCCAGCTTTTGCAGACCTCCCCAATCTTATGCAGCACTTGGACAACAACTTCAAGTACTGGAAAGGTCTGGATGAGAGGAAGCTACACAGCCTGCGACCACCTCCGGAGTAGGTGCTGCAGTGTTTGCCCCGGGACTCTGTAATCTGGGGCAGGCCTCCTCTCTCTCTTTGCTGGGGAGTCTCTCCTTCTCCCTTCCAGCCCAGCCCAGCCAAGCCAAGCCAGCCACAGGGCTTCCTCGCCTTCACTCTCCTGCTTCCGTAGCACACCGAGTGTCCATGTGTCCGTCCATACAGAAACCACAGAAGGACTTCCTAACAGGCAGTTGCAGCTGGAATGCTTCGGGCTTTGCGAGCCTGTCAGACGTGAACTGTGAAAAACAGACACGGACTCACAGCATCCTTATGAACTTCTTGTGCCTCTCAGGCGTTCGCAGTGTAGCTGGTCAAGTGACATGACTGAAAGAGAGTCCTTACCGGTCTTCTGCCGAAGCATCCGTCCACCAACCCCTCCTTCCCTCCCGATCGCCACGTGCGCACTCCTGTCTGCCTGTAAAGTTGCTGTTTGAGTAAAAACTGCTTGTTTACTGAAAGACTGGATGGAAGTGTGGCCTGGATATAAAGGTATCTGATTCAAACCAGGCCACGAAATCACTTTTGACCTCCATCCCTGTGCTCGCAGCAAGGCAGGACTGCTCCTTCAACTCCTGGAGGTCACACCATGAAAGAACACTCCACTGCTATTGTTTGTTTTTGTTTTTTGTTTGTTTGTTTGTTTGCTTTGGGGTAATATTCACGTGTGTCCGAGAGAAACACAACCAAGTTGACACACAGCTGTCATAACAGACGTGTGAGAGGAGATGCTTTCTTTATGGGTCAGCAGGGTGGACCTTTCTCTAAGGCCATCACTGAGAGATGAAGACCTCAACATCGCAATCGTAGGTATCTAATTACGAATGATTTGGTATGTACATTTTTCTTAAGATGTTCCATATTTTCTATATTAAAAAAATCCTAAATGAATTAGTTGATGAGAACAAAATGAATTTATAAAGAGTGAGAAAAGCCAAAGCTAATGAAGACAAATATTACTATAGCTCTCAAAAATTCACAATTATTCATATGAAGCATTACCATATTAAACATCTTTTTTTTTTTTTCCTTTTCCTTTCTTATCAAAAGTACAGTCTTCTGTTTGAATGGACACTTTTGTATTGCACTGTAAACAATATTAGAAATGTCTGCGTCTCAGTGATTTGTCCAGGGATGGGATGTTGCATAGGAGAATAAGCTGTTATTGCTGATCATCAGGAGCGAGCGTGCGTGCGTGCGCGCGTACGTGCGTGCGTGGGTGTGTTTTTGGTTGCTGTTTGCGAGTGCGTGGGTGTATTCATTGTTGCAACAATCCCTTACTCTTGGTTTAATGCTGTAAACCGCTTGACATTTGACAACAGCAGAAATATGTGAAAACATTTTGGACTTGAAAAATTTTGTCTCCCAGAAATTTTTGTATCTGGTTTATCCTACTGAAAAGACTGCCTTATTTTATACAATATTTATACAGTACATCCCACTGTGCAACTGCAACAGACATCTGGAGTTTTTATTATGACGTAGTCAGAAGGGTTATGTTCACGGAAATCTCAATATTTTTATAGACAATGAATTTTACACTGGATTTGCAGCAAAATGAGATCAACCATTATAGCTATCTGAATACTTGTGAATGGGATGGTCACGCAGAGTATGTATACAGAGAACTAAATGGTTAAGAAGGATATGGATCGCAGAGTTGTCTATCACTGTCTTTAAGTAGTCTCCTGGAGGTCAGCTTGCATTGATTTTTTTTTTTTTAATTATTTGATTATTATTTCTTTCTACTTTCTTTTTTGATCAAACATCATTCTCTTTTGGCCACTTGTCCAACATCCTTCTACACAGACCCAGGGAACAGCTTTTTTTTTTTTTTTTCTTTCAAAGGTTGGATTCAGATTAGGATACTAATTTTTTTTA
>VOQJ01048032.1:26219-38710 GCA_015052665.1 Apistogramma diplotaenia | reverse complement strand
CAGCAGTAAGACCGATAACTCATAACCTCTGCCCCGTCCCATCCCCACTGTCCAGGATTATTCAGTCCACATTCAGTAGATCAACAAGTTCCACAAACTCAAACGACATTAAAGGAAAAGTCCACCCTTGTATTATACACTGTTCTGACATGTACCACATTTACTACAAAGAAATAGATTTGCAGACAACTATCTTAGCATAAAGAGGGGAGACCTTTTTTACTTCTAAAATTCTTCCAGATGCAGTTTTTACTTTTAACTTTGCAAGGATCTTACAGACACTTCTTTAAAAGTTCTTGAACCCCTTTTATTTTTGACGTACCTTTTGAGGACAGGCAGCCGAGCTTCATAGCCCATCAGACTTTATACAACATTCATGTGAAGTATTAGTGATAAGGAAGCAGTCTTGCTTAAAAAATGACTTTTTAAAAGATTTTTTTCCCCCATCATGTTTTTTTTTTGTGTCCCAGAATGCCTTTTTATAACCCCTCACACATGGCATGTGAACCTGTTGGCTCACGTTGAGGGTGAGTGTATGTAGAAAATGTAAATATAGTAAAGATGCCAGCTACGTCAGTGTGCATTTGTTTGTAGCCACATAACTTAAAACATAACACGTCTTCATCGTTTACTCCCCAGTCTTTGAAATGGATCCAAATCCAGCAAATTAAAAAAAAGCATCATTGGTCACCACTTTAAACAGTGTGAAAGTATTCTGGGTGGACTTTCCTTTTACATATGTGAATACAGCTGTATTATATTTTAATTTTTTTTTTCTTTTTGTTTAAAAAAAAAAATCTCATTTCCCCTTTTGATCTTCAACACTGCTGCAGTCACAGGTGATTTAAATATTGTACAATCTAGTGAAACCTTTTCTTATCTTGGAAAATGGTGTATGCCTGTTCCCATGGAATACTATAATAAAAACATCTGAAAGTCTTGTATTGTCTTTAGTGACAGAGGTCTGTTTTTAATGGAGGTTGGTGTTACAAATGTGAGTTTTGTCACCAAGCACTTTGGTAAGTATTAAAGTTATTTCTTCTCCTTGCTGCTCTGGGTTTTATTTCACGTCGATACTTCAGATGAATGCGTACTCGGGAGCTTCTATGGCGTTGTGCACAGTAAGTGCTCCTGGGTTGTCCAGGCTGAAGCACGGGTGGACGTAATTTCGGAAGTGACAGTGGAAGGTGTGCAGGTGTTGTTCCAGATTTACGTTAAAGAAAGACAGGGTTCCTCTTTCGTAGTCGAGTGCCACTCCGATCCGTACGGGGTTCACTGTGATCCTCAAGTCGGGACTCCAACCGTTGTGCAGAAACTCATATTTATGCCTTACGCACACAAAAACAGAGCAAAAAGTGTTTTTATTGATACTGTTAATGACTTGTCCTGCTACGTCAGCCATTAGGAAAGTGGATGCTGACTAATGAGCCACAGCAGGATTTCAAATGGCTGCAGCTTAAAGAAAATGAAAAATGCGGTTGGTAAATTGTGCGTAGGCAGAATCAACAAGATGATGCCCACAATGGGAACCATACTCAGGGCTCGTGTGATATGCTGCTGCGAATGACTCGCTAAATGTGATAATTCATCTGTCCTGCTTTGTTCCAAGAAGAGTTGCCATAGAAACTGTAACAGATATTCAGCTGTGGGCTTTTCTGCCTTCAATGGGTTTAGTTTCACACAGAACGGGTATGATTCTTTTTTTTTGTGCTTAGGAAAGGGAAAATTTCTGAATGCTAAAAATATAATCTTGGCCCAGTTTCTAAGAACTACAATAGTAGGCCCACGGAAGATCAACACGCTAATTCTGCTATCAGATTGGTGGAAAAATCTGCATCTACTTGGTTTGTGTAGTCCTGTGAAAATGTCTGTTTCTTTTCAGCAGCTTACACAGAAAACAAGGTTATATTTGAGCAAATGACTGAGCAGAACACCGAGGCTACTGATGTGTACTGACAGGACATCACGGGCTGTTCAGCAGCTGATGAAGCCACATGAAGTGTGCCGCTACCTGGACGGACTGAGAATGTGTCTCATACACCACGAGGTACTGTTGGCCCCGAGGTACGAGTTCCTCTCCGTGTCCTCGTATGCAACTCCGATCCGAAACTCTGTCTCATCATCCACCTCAACTTCCCAGTAATGCCTACCTCGCACTGGAATCAGATCCCCCAGGATGGCGACGCATCTGTAACGACACTGATATTTACAGATCTGCGAGAATAAAAGGGTCATGTTAAAGTTTCCTGTTCGTCTTTGACACACATACTACACCTCGTGAAAGTGTTGTCATCTAAGGCCATGGCACTTATTGGAAGTTCCTCATCTCCGTAAAAGATGGTGAAGCCATCTTCAGAGATGGACAGGCAAGGATGGGCAGTGTCCTCCAGGAGATAGAAAAATGTACCTGCACAAAGAAAATGGTGCTTGGTGTCACATGAATGTGTCTAAATTCATGTAGCTAGTCAGCAGGAACATTTATTTAAACTGCAGCTGAATACTTTTATTACTGAGATTTTAAACAAAAGGCATCACCTTTTTTTTTATACAAGAGTAACTCAGCTGAAGATAGAAAAGCTCTCTTCCAGTGAAAGGAGTCACAAACCGATGATCACTGAATATATGCTTAAAGTTACAAAGAGATGTAACCAATCAGCTATATGTCATGAGATCAATAACCAGCTGTGAGCGAGCTTTTCTCTATCATTTTAAATGGGACATTTCACCTCTGCTTTGGCCAAAAGCATCATGAACATGCTGGTGCCAGATGTTTCTCACCTGTAGTGGAAACAGTAATCACATCACTCCTGTCACTGGGCCCTCCAACGTTCACTGCTCTCACAGAGATGAGGTAACGTCCTGGCTGCAGCTGGATCAGACACTGGCAGGTGGGCACGGCTACTATAGACCTGGCAGGGGATAACCAGAGACCGGTTAAAAAATAAATGCAGAACAGTGACCTGTGGGTAAACAGAAATGTATGTTTACATATACTCATATTTGACATTTCAGTTTGCCCACTTTGCAAAAACAAGTCACTACACAGATAAATGGTGAAACTATTCTTCAGAGTGACAGGATGAGAGGTGAAAGTGACCCCAAATGTGGGCACAGCATTCTCGCTGAGGCTAACAGTACTGCAAGAGCCGAAGCTAAGAATAGATTTTCTAGGACAGAGTGCATCTTATTCAGCAGCTCTATATCCATGGGACCTCAACAGGAAAAAAAAAAAAATCCCAGGCAAGCACTAACACGGGCTTGTTTATTTTGAAGCAAGGGCTTCATTAAAGGAAAAGCCGGTGAAGACAAATATCACGGAGCACGGCTTCTTTGAAGCTCCGCGTTTCCAGAGAAGTGGTCCTATTTTTACAGAGCTATTTTAACATCAACTTTAGGTGTGACCTCTCCAAGGTGGCAAATTTCAAGGAGAGCAGAGTTAAATTTTGGGCTCACTGAATCCGTCTTGTTAATAACAGCTCTTACTCAGTGATGCTGCTCGCTGTGCCATCTGCACCCATCTCCCTGAGCTCCACTGTGTAGGAGTCTACAGGGTTGGTGTTTCCTGACTCCCAGCGGATCAGAGCAGCCTCTGGACAGCTACTGCACTCCCTCTGCTTAATGACTGGAGGTGAGGGCACTAGGGAGAGAGGATTTCGACTTTATTCCCACTAACATGCCAGTCTGGAATGATTACAGAACTTAGAAAAGTAGCAAAGCAATTATAAATTTAACTGCCATGTGTTAAATAACTCTTCATGTAGATGGAGGAGTGTGGCATTTATTACCTGTCATGTATAAAGCCTTCTCGCTGGCTGGACTGATGCCTGTAGTGTTGGTAGCTGTCACCCAGAGCTCATACTGAGCATTGGGCAGTAGATCTGTCACAGTACAGTGCGTCTCCTTCACCTTTACCTTGCTTACTGAAAAAGAGAGGGCACATTCAGATCGGAATATGTTCAAAGAAGTGCGAGACTGCCACATCAATAGGTACAAGCTGAGCAGCAGATGGTGACATTATCATGCAGTGCGCATCTGCGGGGAAGCGTCTCTGTTTTATACCCTGCGGTGTGAAGGCGCTGTCTGCCGGTGTGTCCTCCAGCACCGGTCGGTAGTAAAGCTCGTAGTACTCCACCGTGTCATCAGAGAACAAGCTCCAGCACACACGCAGGGATGTCTGGGTAGCAGAGTTGGGCATCTGGGGATTGATTACTGGGGCAGATGGAGCTGGGGTTTTTTTAAACACAGGCCAGCATTGTTACCAAGTCACAACATTTAAGAAAAAAAGCTAAATGTTCTAGTTAAAGCTCAACACTGACACCTCTGTGCTATTTTTATTAATATGATTCTCATTTTCAGTGATGTAGGAAACACTTTGTATCCAGCAGTTACTAGTGGAAAAGAACTGCATGTTCCTAAATTTGGATTTTTCAGTGTCTTAGAGGAGGCAATTTGTAAAATACAGACCCGGAACCACATTGATTGAGTCCATCATGGTTTTGACATCCGACAGGTCGGCGAGGGGCGTGTTAAATTCAAGACGCGTCGACAACGTGAGGTCAACCTCGTCTTTGGCAAACTCCTCAATTCTAGTGGGGTAGAAAAAGGAAGAATCAAACACAAGTAAACACAACTGTAAAGCAGCATGCGGTGTGCTGTCTGGGGGAGATCACTTGCAATGCTTATTTTCACACTTACAGTCCACACACATGCTTTTTCTTGAGCATTCAAACACATTTTGTGCAGGGGGCTGAGTTTGTACAGATCCTATATAAACTAAGTGATGCACAGCTAAAATCAAGTTACATAAAATTAGTCTTAAAGGTAAAGGGAAGAAAATCATGTGTTAGTGATGCTTAATCTCTTAAAATGACACCATGCACGCTCACTGTGCAGCATCATGGTTACCTTTTAATGGTGGGCATAACTGTCTGTCAATAAAATCCAAAGAAATCACTTCAACAACAACGTAAACAAGAATTTATAAAGGAAAGTCCACATTTTGTATCTACAACAATGTCAGTTGGCCATTCTTTGGTTGTCTATCTGCAGAAATGATCTAGTGGAGCCATTAATCACCTTCAGGAAAAGCCTCTTGTCCTGGCTGCGGTAGATCTCTTGCGCCACCTCAATGAGCTCCTTGGAGGCGTCGAGCGCACGTCCACAGGCCAGCAGCTGGCTGTACAGGGCTTCCAGCTTACTCTTCTTCTCCTCCTGCAATCCAGCTGCGCTCTCGTCGTGTCGCTGAGACAACGACTGCAGCACGTCATTGTGGTGCTGCTCCAAGTGCTGCTCCTGACGGCCAAAATTCTCCTGTACGCACATTAATATGATCACAGTGGTGTCGTTAGTCAGAGCTTAACACATTTGTTATACATTAAAAAACAAATGACACTGCTTTCGTCAAACCAGACTTTTGAGTAGCACCTCCACAGTGAGGAAGATCTCTTCCAGATGACCCGCAAAGCTCTCCATCTCTGCAACCTTCTCTTGCAACTGATCCCTAATCGAGATGATCTCTCTCTGAAAGCAGTTGGACAGCAAACTTCAGCTCTTTACACTTTTAATTCAAACCTGCAATATAGACTATTACAGAGTCGAGTTGGGGTAACCGATACCTCTACTGGTTCATGTTCTGTATTTATGCTGCCATTCATAAATACACAACACCTGCTCTCTCAGAGAAGTGATTGAAGAGTGGCTGAAGAGTGATCAAAATATATCCTGTGCTGGATTAATGTTAGTGTCCTCACCTCAGTTTCTCCCTCTTTACAGATATCATCGTCATCACTTCCATCTTCTGCTCCAGTGGGAGATGGAGATGAACATACATTGTAGGTCTCCATAGCAGTAGACTCTATGCTTAAGTCCTGGTGTTCAGCTTCCTCTGCAATCACACCCAGCCTGCCTCCTCTGATCTCATACAGGTCCATGACGACAAGGACTGAGAGAGGAGAGAGGTTTAAGTTTCCTTATGAATTAATATTTTAAAACTGCATCAGATGAGAATATATCATAACTCCACTCTTCATAATGTATGCATATAACTGTTAGCGTGCACAAGCAGCTGACAACACTTTACCTGGAAAATTAATGGAGACGGTCGGTTCTAAACAGCCATTTCAGGCCTGCAGCAGTATCAGTCAAGACAGCTGTGGGGGTTCAGCTCCAAAGCAAAAGCAGCGACAAAAATAGATGGAACTGCGATTGCTCGGATTTCACAGGCACGCCAAACATCCGTGCAGGAAGTTCGTCATTCATTAAATAAAACGTGTGATTTGGACTCGCTAGAGGCCTGAGATCTGTAAAGAAGTTGAATGTTTTCGTTTTTAGGAGTTGGAAATCCCCGAGCATGTGATTCAAAGGTCAAAGTTAAACGCAGTACACGGGCCTTATGGTGCATTCATGGCTCCTCGTAAATCTGACACCGTGACCGTTGAAACGCACTGGATTAGGGACCCGCCTTTTCTTAATGACCAAAGCTGCACCATACTTTCCGTAATTATTAATTTTATTATATAAAATGAAGCTAAGCTATAAGGTAGTTTGTTCAAGAGAAATTACCTGCATTAATAGAGGACGTGTTTTATTCGTCCTCTTACGCCACAAAATTAGAGGACCTGTTGCATCTCAATATTGATTTTCTACTAAATCCAGAAACAACCTTTGTAAGCAGATGCTAGCCATTATAAAACTGTTAACACTCATTCGCCGATACTTCCGAGGCTCGTGAAGGCAACTAACGTCACACAAATGGCGGACGTTGTAAACAGAGCCAGCAGCTCCTCGGAGGCCAAAGTGAAACAGCTCCTTTCAAGATGAATAGCATAGAGTGTGAGCGGTTAGACAGTTTGGAGGGGTGGGTGGCCGTTAAGAACAACATCTTTGAGGAAGATGAGACGTTTAAACTGGGCTTTATCGTGCAATGGAACGTTATCGAGAGGAAGTTCGCCGTTACCTGCCACAACCGGACGTTACAGCGGCAGAAACGCAAATCCGAGCCTGCCGCCGACGACCCTCAGATGAGCTGGGCAGGACTCTTCTCCGTCTGCGATTTGAAGCACATCCATCTGCAGTTTACGTGCGTAGCAGACGTCCTGGAAGGTTGCTTCCCGGATTTGTCTAAGTTTGAAGAGGGCAACAACATTTGGGAATTGCTCTTCCTGAATCGGAGGTCAGGTCCCGAAGATGACGAAGAGAGGGATTATGATGGGCCGTGTAGGAAACTCGAGAAATATTTTAGCACGGCAATTGACCTCTGCGGGCGAAAGATTGTGCTCGATACCTTGTTCGCACAGGATGACCGGGATGTTGAGGAGTACTTTGAAAATTTACAGGAGTTCAAAAAGAAGAGCATGCAGGAGGAGATGTCAAGGGCCAAGGGTCACCTGAGACAGGTGAGGAGAGCCACAGATGCCCGCACACACACCCACCAGCACACCAGAGTGCAGAAACTATGACCAGATCTATCTGATGCCTCATATCAGTTAATTTAAACACTCCCAACAATCCCTGATTATTACAGTGTTCACTGAGTGTCTGTGCATGCTCTCCTATTCTGAGAAGTTTAAAACTGTAGTCTGACCGGACTAGCACCGCTCAGTGGTCGTGTAGGTTCAAATCAGGTCTACCATGACTCTGCAAACCTTTGCTACAGTTTGCATTACAACCAAAGCTTTAGGTGTTGCAACACCACAAGCACTCATTGCTTTTTTGTTGTTTAAAACCTTTTAACATGCGTTTAATTTGTTTTACACTTAAGTGACAGTAAGAAGCAGTAAAATGACAGCCAGAAGCTCAATGGTTTAAGACTATGGGCAAAATGCATCAGATGTATGGCAGGCTGTTTTAACATAAAATGGGTTGCATTTGATGGGCATCGGAATAGAGATCTAGTTCCATCTGAGATGCCCTGAAGAGCTGCTATTTGCTGGAATCATGTGCCTCCCAGCTTATTGATTTATTTTATCAAAATAATGTGGTCAGAGTCATGGCAGTATAGTTTTCACATGCTGGTACTATCACTTTCTTTTTAGCTCTGTTTCTACACAGACATCATAATACAGCTTATTGACTGTGTAAAATGGCAGTTTGTGGTGTTGTGTTGACAGTTTCTGATGTCTAAAGCAAACTTTGTTCTTCTGATATGCTGGGAGATGTCTGGAATAGACTAATCCTTGTTTTGCTCATACCTTATGTTTATGTATCATGAATCCAAGTGATCTAGCATTTTCCTGACCAATATCAATATACTGTACCCAAATATGAAGAGTGAATTTGTTTGACTTAGGCGGTCATCATTGGAGAACTGAGTCCAGGAATCCCTGTGGTGTTCAACCACTAACCTCATCTTGAAGTGACTTCACAAGGCTACCTTCAGCCCACCCAAGTTGTATTCAGAAACTGTTATGTTAGCCACCTTGGAATGGTACAAAAAAAGAAGTGGATTTCCATTTCATTCTAAATATGAGAAGTCTTACAGAGAGAAACTAAGTTGTGGTTGTGCTTGTTTTTCATCTTCACAGCTGCTACAAAGTCACAGCAGTGCTGACAGGATGGTTGCACTGCTCAGCATGTATGAGGAAGAGGACGAGGCCTACCAGGACCTGGTCACTGTTGCCACGACTTTCTTTCAGTACCTCCTGCAGCCTTTCAGGGACATGAGAGAGCTGGCCTGCCTTTACAAGATGGACATCCTTGTAAATACACATTTTGTTAGGAAGTTGTATATGATTACATAAAGGAGATTTAGTTTTAATATATTTTGTATTGATTAAAAAAAGAAAAAAAATATATATATACACACACGCACACACTTTTTTAAAAATTGACAGTACAGTTAAAGTCCTGGGTGCACTTCTCATTTGTTTATATTTATATTCTGGATTCATCGCTCCAGAAGACCTGTTCTCACTGATTTTTCCATCCAGTTTTTGTGTAGTTTAGTATACCTCAGCCTTTTCTCCCTGCTTTCCTTCCTTAAGAATGGCTTCTTTACTTTGGTAAATAGTAAGTAGTTGAATGAACTGAAGGGCCAGATGCATCTGCTGGATTTTTTACTGTTCGTTTGCTGTTGATAGTTCTTTTGTCCTACATTTGTCCAGTTTCCTCAGATCTTTTAAGCACACACTGCACACCATGCTAAGATATGTCAAGTCTCTCGTTACTAACTGTTTTAGAAACAAAGTACCTGAAGATGCAATTTCAAATAGTTTTTTTGCTAAGTTGTCTGTAATGTGTGGACACAACATTGGTTCATCCCTTGTTTTAAGTGCCTTTTTATGCTTGAATGATTAATAGGTCAGTGTTCAGTGGCTTAACAACAAAAACATTCCTCTGAAAATTGTCCAGCACAAGGACAGGACTGAAAAAGAGTGAAAACAGGCAATGTTCAAAGAAAAACTTTGGAAGACCTTCAGAAAGCCTGGAGAGCTGCTGCTCAAAAGCTCTTTAAAAATGATAAAGTCTGGCTTCTTGGAAGTAAAATATAAAGAAATGAGGGTTGGCTCAAAACTTATGCACAATACAGTACTATGTCCTTTAGTGATCACTGAAGGTTCCCTTTCATTCTTAATTGGTGAATTTGTTATTGCCGAGCTACATACAGCACTGATAGACAGACCGACCTGTTACAGGACTCTTAAGTCCCTGAGCGTAACGCCGTGCACTGTTTTGCTTGCTCTGGTTGTCTGCAGAAGTCTTTGGAGTTTGAAGAGTTGGGTCCTAAGAGAATTGCAGCTCTGGAAAAGGAGGCGGAGGAGTGGAGAAAGAAAGCAGAGGATGCAGTCGCCTCAATTCAGGACATCACTGTCACCTACTTTGCACAGACTTCAAAGGCTCTGGCTGGTATAAGTTGCTGTGTTTATTTTTCTATAGATGCTTCAGTTTATTCCTTTTATGCGTTACACGGGGGGGAAAATAACATGCAGCACTAGTCACAAGTTAAATTGAATCTGCATTCAAATACATAGATATCCACCAAATGTGTAAATAATATAAATGTCCAGATAAAGCACGTATCATTTTCAGAGGAAATGTGTTTTAAAAGCAAACTCTTTAGAATTGGCTTATGGGATTAATTTCATGCTGTAAAGAAAACATATATAGACCCTAATTATAACTTTCATATTAATTGCAGCCATCTTTCTTGTCAGCATTTTAAGATTTCCTACATCACACGAGGAACGGTTCAGAAACCAAAGCTTCCTATTAAACCGAAGGCACTAACCGCTCCTTGTGCACACTTCCAGGTATGGTGAAACAGATGGAGGAGGATAAGTGTCGTTTTGGACCCGCTGCCTGGGCGTCAGCGGCTCCCAGGCTGGAGAAACTACGCTTCCTATTGGCCAAAGAAACCCTGCAGCACATGAGAACTACAGAGATGTGCCTCAGCCGCAAAAAAGATGGCATCAAGGAGAGGGTGTGGTTTTAGTTTAGTTTTGCTTTGTTCATTAATATCAACCGCTTTCCTAGTGCTTCCGTAATTGCTCAGCACATTCGATAATATCTCACTGGAGTGCGGCACAGTTGGAAGGCTTTAGTTCTCGTTCACATCTTTATTTCAGTGCCAAGGCCAGCACTGCTTTTGTAGTGGTTGTAAGTCAGTAGAGATGTGACACAGTGCCTGCTCGCTCTCATGTATCATTCACTTGGTATTCCAGTCTGATGTGAATCTGTGGCTGCAATCTTCCTTTGATCTATTTATAAGGCTCTCTGAAAACATAGAGAATCCCCCCAATATACCCCACTCCTCCACCCCCGAATACTTCATGCATGAATAAGCGAGTGTGTCTCCGTGCATATATGCATACTCAAAATATGCCACACAAAGCTGTATCTTCACCGGAAGGATGTTCCTGATGTCAGGATGACAGCATTTTTAAGAATGCTGCGCGACGTAGCTTACTGCTGTATTTAGGGGGTCATGCTGTGCGTGTGAGCTCTTGAAAAGAGCAAAGGAACAACCCCCGACTTCTTTACCATCACACAGCTCCCATTAAGCTTTTTTTTTTTCTTTTTAAACATCACGTTTGAGGAGCCTGACGTTCTCTACCACTGTCGAATCAACGCGAGCCTTTCCATTTGCAGCTGTGTGCGAGTGTTCATAGTGAGATCAGTGAGCTACACCTACGCAAACTCTTGTGCTGGTGGCAACAGGGCTCGGTGACTCTTTCGAGCGTGCCAATGCGCCTGCAGTTATCCCAGATGTTTGTATGCATGCACCACTTCAGTCTCTGTGGCTGTTGTGTCATATTGTCAACAGTGTGTGCATTTGTGTTTGATACAATTAAGAGCATTTCAAGGCTGTACGTTTGCCCTGAATGCAAAAGCTCATACATGGCACATACTGCACATTGCAGCACTACCACTGCAGGTAACTGTTGGTTTCAGCTCATTTCATCACAGCATGAAAGCTTACAGAGATTAAACTGTCTTCAGATAGGGTGTCCATCACAAATGATTTGTGCGTATTGTGTGCGGACGTGTGTGTGTTTCTGCCAGTGGCGTGGCTGAAAGCAAAGCCTATTTTGATCAAAATGTTCAAGGACAAGTAGCGAGCTGTCAAAAACACTCGCCTCAAAAAGTATTCACTGTATGCATACAAAAGAGCTTCTTTTTTTTTTCACAAGATCCTTTAAATGGGGCTGATGTAACATTTTTCTGTTGTTGCCTTGCAGCTGGAGAACCTGTCTGTGAGAGTCCAGAGCCAGAGAGCTGATTTAAGGTCCGCGTTTGAGGACGACCAGAAGCAGGACACCGTGGACCGGCTGGAACTGAAATTCTACGAAACCCAGTTAGAACTGTATGACGCCAAGTTTGAAATCCTGAGAAATGAAGAGCAGCTCCTGGTGGCTCAGATCGAACCCCTGAGACGGCAGATTAAAGGTATGCTAACATTTAGGTAGTGGTGCCGAACAGCAGATTTGCTGGTGTTGGTGCAGTACTGTGCAGAAATCTTGGGCCACCATTTGTTTTTTTGTATGTTTTGTTTCCAAGGAGCCAGACTTTCCTGTTTTTTAATGTGTTCTTGAGCAACAGTTTCTCAGTCTTTCTGAGGGTCTTTCAATTCACTCATCTTCAGTCCAGTCCTTGAACCTGACCATTTTCACTTGTTTTTTGTTGGTTAGTTTTTTTAAGCCACTGAAACGTCCCAGCATAAAAAGTTACCTAACTCAAGGGTGTCTACACATAACAGACAACTTAGCAAAGAGACAATTTTAGATGGTGGATTTGTTACTAGTAGTTGCTCACAATATATGTTCCCATTTTCTAAGAAAAATGCCAAAGATAATGCAATTTGACTGACAAAACAATGTAGATTTTTGCACCAAGAAGGTGATTCCCAAAGAGATGATAACTGGCATGGCGCGCAGTGTGTCCTTTAAAATTTGAGGAAAATTGGTGAACTGGCCCTTTTTTAAAAAAAAAAAAAAGTTTTTTCTTTTTTTTTTTTTTTCTCTGTTATTCTCCCCCTTTTTTTCTTTTTTTTTTTT
>VOQJ01048031.1:26106-62195 GCA_015052665.1 Apistogramma diplotaenia | reverse complement strand
GTTTGATAAGCTGTTGAGGTTAAAGACAGTAGCTCCATGAAGGTCTTTGTTTTTATTTGTTTGGGCTGGTGTGTAACTCTGAGGGGCGTCACAGAAAATCCCTAAAAATGCACTCGGGCAAACGAAATCTTTTAAGTCAACTTTCTGAAGCCTCCTGATGGTGATTTTAACTCGTTGCATGTCTGGAAACGTGTTTGAGGAGCTGTTTTTGAATTGCTAACCACAAATCCATGCCCGTGCATTTTTATTTTTTACTGCATTTTACAGTAGGCTGGCACATCTCAGGGGTATGTCCATGCTGGTTTTTTAATTCAGTTTTATTAATAATTCAATAAAAAACATGCAGTGATCTACGTTAGTACTTTTATTCATTTTACAATGTGATCAGTTTCTGAAACCTGAAAGGTAACAGCTGTAGAGACGTTTTGTCTTGTTGAAGCTCTGGGGAGGTTGTCATGATCCGTACGCTCTGTCTGCATGAGAGACTTCCTGCATTTAAGGCAGAATCCTGGAGGATCTAACCCGCTCCCAACAGAAATTTGGATGTATACTGGCTCTTAAAGCATAGATGTCAAACTAAGCAGCTCTCCCTTTTCCCTGAAAACAAGAGAACATTTCATGTGGCTGTTTAAAGGCAAGTGGCTGGTGAAACGCTCCAGTCTGGATCGTTTTTGGACCAGTGATGAAGTACTGTTGAACTTGTGAAGTACACTATATGTCCAAAAGTATTTGCTCGTCTGCCTTCACACGTATATGAACTCGACTAACATCACATTCTTAATCCAGCAGCTTCAGCTCCTCTGGGAAGGCTTTCCATATGGTTTAGGAGTGTTGATGGGAATTTTTGACCATTCTTCCAGAAGCACATTTGTGAGGTCAGAGACTGACGTTGGAGAAGGCCTGGCTCACAGTCTCCACTCGAATTCATCCCAAAGGTGTTCTATCACCTGCTTTGTGCGCTGGTGTGCAGTCGTGTGGGAACAGTGTGGGCCCACACTGTTCCCACAAAGTTGGAAGCATCAAATTGTCTAAAGCTTGGAGGTCTGCAGCAATTGACTGCAGAAAAATGTTGGTGCACTATGTGCTTCAGCATCCACTGACACATTTTACGTTGTGGAATATATAGTAGTGAGAAGATCTCACAGCTGGAATCGTTACATAGGTAACATCCTGTCACGGTACCACACTGGAATTCACTGAGCTGAGAGCGACAATCTTTCACTAATGTTTGTAGAAGCAGTCTGCATGCCGAGGTGCTTGGTTTATACACCTGTGGCCTTGGAAATGACGGGAACACCTAAATTCATGGCTGAGTGAATACTTTTGGCAAATGTTGCATACCTAGGGAGTGGTTTTCATTTAGAAAATCTGACCTTTAATTTCTGGATGTATTTAAACTGAAGCAAAGTTCGTCTGTCGCACTTTTCCAATCTCGACACGTGCACGTCAGTGTTTGGAAAAATACATTTATTCACAGACCTGACACTGGAGAGCTCTAAAGTTAGAAGCAACGTTGTTACAGCAGTTACACTATAATGTCTCATGGCAGAGAGGAGACATGATGGGAAAGGTGTGGTGTGCACATCCAAGGGGAACACCTGTACAGCAGGCACAGTTTACATGTGGAGGTTAAATATTCCAGGTGGGTGGTTATACAGTGTGCCTTTGTTCCACAGGCTCACACAAGAGTCTCAACAGAATTAACAATGTTAATTCTAAGCCTACAATATGCACATGAAAAGAAATTGATGCTCACATCAGACTCCCAGTCATTTAAACCAGTGTTTGAGTCAGTTCACTCAAATTACAATGATCATCATTTCCACACTTCAAATATCCAAACATTTGAATACATCTTTGCAGAAATTGTGGATAAACTTGAACATTTTGCAGTAAAATTTTCCACTCCAATATAACCCTACTTGAAAACCCAATGTAAAAATTAAACACTCTGTACACCACTTGGGCAGGAAAATATGGCTCGATATTTGGGTGAACTGACTTATAAATTTCCACAAGCATCCAACCAGAAGTGCCAGCTGCTGCAGTGACTCACTCAATAAGCCAGTGTCCAAGTTTCACATGTGTGCATGATTATTAGAGATGAACCTGAGTCTGACCTGAGCTGGTTCATGCTCAGGTGACAGCAGTCCCATCAGGGCAGGCTGAGGGGGGAGGGGTACGAGCTGCCTCTAAAATCAGGCAGAAACAGCTCCAACACAAGTGTCCATCTCCCATAAGAGCCGCACTCGATGTTAAGGGAGGCACCATAAGGTTTAAAAAGAATCCAGTCCGTCTATATTCACACATCACAGCACAGGGCTCAACAGAACCAGGAGCAGTGCGGTCGGTGACAAGGCTTCAAGACAAATCATGAGCACATTTTTTTGGGACACTGAACAAGGCATGTCAGCAAAGTTCTTCGGTACACACACACACACACACACCGGTGCATCAGCTCCTGATCTGTGGTCAGTATGGTAGGCATTAGACAATCAGCTGCAGTGGCACAATGACGACGGGAGGCTAGTTTTCTGTTCTGCAACAGGAGTCATCTCACATTTTATTGTTTGCTTAGGAGTACATTCCTTACACTCAACATCTTCTTTCAAAATAAGCCGCCAACATTGGCCAACGGGGTGCTCCAAAATAAACACTATAAAACAGTTTTTATTTTATAAAACTAATTACACATGCCCCGCATTTTAATTCCTTAAAATACAGTAGGTTTACAATAGTTTGTGATTGTGAAGCACATCCGCCCGTAAGTCACACAGTACTCAGGAAGCAGACGTCTGTGTGTGTGTGTGTGTGTGTGTGTGTGTGTGTGTAACTGGACATGCTCCAGTCTGCAGGTCACGTTCATCTTCACATTAAGCGTCACAAAACAGCGTGTAGTGGTGGAGGGGTTTCTTGCACGGATGTCAGCGATGAGTCACACCGGGGCGGTGAGTGGGGTGAGGTGTGGAGACGAGGTGGTAATGAGGGTGACAATCGAAGTCTGTTTCACCAGCACTTCCTGCTCACTGAGCTTTCATCCCGCCCACCCCTCAAGCAGAGGTGTGTGGTTCGTCCATCCATCTGTCCTCCCACTGTGCAGCCTTCCTTAGGCCTCTTCCGGCTCGGGGAAGTTGAGGATCTTGCGGTGGGCTTGCCTCAGGTACTGCTGCTGTTTGAAGTACACCTTAAACGCCCCCTTGATGGCCACAAAGGCGATACCTCCCTGTAGGAGGGAAAAAAGGTATTGAAAGACAGCTTGAAGGCAGATTCAGCTCAAAACACTGAAGCTCTCCCGCAACTGGAAGATATTTAATTTCATGCTGACTATCAGACATGACAGCAACTAGCATCTCATAAACAGGCAGACGAGTCCTGGCTGTTTGCCGCTGAGCTGTGATCAGGAATGTTGGATCATTATCTGCACTGCAAGCCCAACTCGAATGATAACAGTTCATCTGACTGTAAAATTCATTCAACTTGTGATTGTTCTTCCAGTAATGTGAACATTTTACTGACGACAGTTTAATCTAAAGCAAATGTGGACACTATTACAGGAGCAATGAAAATCTTTTCTGGCTCCAGATTCTTAAGTTTGTTAGTTATGATCTCACAGCTGGACAGAATAAATTATAAGACCGCTGTGGGGCCTTTCACCATGTCTCGAGTACAGAGTTAATAACAGATTAAATAGCAATAAAATGAATCCCCAGTGTTTATGCAGAGTAAACAACCACTAAACAATATTTACTACCAACACTGTAAAAGCTAAAACTGAACTCCAACTATAAACGGGCCGTTTTCTATTCTTTGCAAATTTGTGTTTTCTGATTTTAAATGAAATAAAAGAAATACATTTTGTTTTACAGTGTATGGATTTGGAGTATAAGATGAAAGTTAAAAAACGACTTCTTAAATGGACATCAACTGAACAAGGCCATGTTAGTCATGCTGATGTGAGGCTTCGTTCGTGTCCAACTCTCCACTCTAGATCAACACTTAAAGAACAAGGACTATTTATTAATTGTGTATTAAAAGGTTAACATCTACAGAGCTGTCCCAAAGAGATCAATCACACCAAACACTAAGCAGTGGGCTCCAACAATGAAGCAGCTCGTCTGTTCGCTCCCCGTCCTGCAGCTTTGGTAGGTGAGGACAGCCTGTTCAGTGGTATCAGTGCAGCCCAGATCACCTGAGCCACTCTGGTTACCTGCCTGTCCTCCCCATCAGGTTTCTCTCATGTCTAAATGGCTCATATGATGCACAATTAGGCCAAATTAGAGTGAGGTCATTTATACAATAGTAGGGTGAAAACAAAGGGGGGTGAATTAGGCTTTTTCACTTTGTGAACCACCTTGTAGAACTATTTCCATCAAGCTGTCAGAACATTCACCCCCCACCCCCCCTGCACCCTGCTGAGAATATGAGTGGTTGGACCCACCAGGATGGTCCTCTGCAGGTTTGAGTTGACGCTGCTGAACATGAGCTTCCCGACAATGGTGGCGATGGTGGGGAAGACCAGGGCGCCGCACAGGATCCGTGTGGCCGACACATGGTCTGCCAGCGGGCTGGCCTCTGCGGGGATTCGAGGAACCGGGCAGCCGATTCCTGCAGACACACGAGCGTTCATTTTATACCTACGTAGACCCAAAAGTACAGCTGACGAGGCATTTTAGTTCAAGAGGCTGGGGCCGGATTTATTAGTGTTTTTATGGCAGTGATGAAATGAACACAAAGCCGCTGCAGTGAGGGATTCTGTGATGGTGAGGTGTTAAAGCTCCAAATTACACCTGAATGCAGCTATACTCCCACACACAGCATTACATCTAACACATGCACGTATGAAGATAAACAATTTGGACGCATTCTTAAAATCCAAGGCTCAAATGTAAAGAGTGTGCGCGCTGACCTGGGAAGATGCTGTTGAGGATCTGCAGTTTGTTAGAGTACTTCCTCCACAGGCGCAGGACGTAGTCCTCCCAGCGGATCATCTTGCCCAGAATGAGCATGACGGGGATGGTGGGCAGCCCGATGAGGAGGAACAGAGGGTCAGCCCGCTCCATAACATCCAGACCCTCTTTATGGCCGACTACCTGAACAGCAGAGGAGCCAATCAGAATGGAAAACTGCTGTTCAAATGTTTGAACTGGGAATCTAACAGTGCTACATCTAAAAATAGAGCCTCCAAATGTGTGAAGCTGCTTCAGTGTACTGTGATTTCAGTCGGCTGTGCACAGATGTGGTCTAGGTCACAAACTCAGGACGACTGAACAGCCTATTAGGAACCAAAACCTTCTCTGAAGAGAGCCGGTCTTACCTGCATGACAGTGACGGCTCCATATGTGACAGCAGTCCAGTAGATGGAGCCCACCATGATGCCAGCTGCAGCAAAGGGACCAGCCTTAGAGATGAGCCGGTCAGCCAGATCGAGCACATAAACCACAGGACCTGATGGATGCAACATCAGACGTGTCACAACTGACAGAAAATCTGCCAACTTTCATTTCTCCACATTAGTTATTTGCATTATTTGCCTCAGGCGTTGATCTTAACAGTATAGAACAGCAATAATTCCCAGCCTTTTTCAAATGTAACTTATTTTCAGAAAGATTACATTAAAACAGCTGCAGTTTATCTCAACCTTTAATCCAGACTATTAGATTATTTCAACTGTTCCAGTTAAAAGCTGACTGACCACACCTTAACTTCTTCAGGTCATTCATTCTTTAATCTAGACATTTTGATTGGTAATCCATGTTTACTAGTAACATCTGCCACACATTACTTTATTTACTCCCAATATTTTATCCATATATTTAACTTGAGCTTTTTCATTCATTTTAGGGACCTAGTTAACAGTTTAATTTAACTCACCCCAATTTAAATTACAATTATTTTCAGATAGTCTAATCAGATAGTCTAATCTCCCTGGCTATTGCAGACGTTTGTATACCCCTGGTTAGGAACTTTAACTACGGGACTGTAATTAATGTGTTCAACCCACTAGATGCATCTTTCACACATCTGCAGAAAGAGGGTTACTGCGTGTCCTACTTTAGGATAACCAAAAATCTTTACCCACCTGCAGACAACAATAACTGCATTATGACATCAGTATGAACATTACACAAGACAAATGTATCCATTACAACAATGCAGACATTAAAAGTAAACTTTCTTCCTCAATACTTCTAAGTTTAGAGCAGGGCTGTGTAAGGTGCCTTGTTTTGCAGGCTTATTGACACTGAGGGACGAGCTTCAAGGGCAGGTCCCACCGAGATTAAAAAGAAGTAGGCCGATTCACGACAAGCAGCTAATAAGAATTCATCTGAAGTCCAAACTTTCCTTCGGAGTAGTGACATCGCTGTCTGACACCAGGAGCAGGACCTTAAAAAACATTTCTGCTGCTTTCCCCTCTCTGGCATTCTGGGCCGACTCGAGGGAAATCATGAAATATTTACAGGAAGGCAACCTGATTTCCTCACCCAGACAGAGCCATCCACATCCTATTAATAACTAACCCAGGAGTCAGTGGGAGGAGAGCAGGGAGGGGACTCTGCCAGAGGGACTGAGCACAGAAGACAGAGCTGGGCCTCTGTGTGTGTGCTGCTTTGGCACTTGGTAAACTGAAAAATTAGATCCACAGCATAGAGCAGTTTGTGCTCCAAGGGCCTGAAAAAAAATCTGTTCTCATACACCTTCCTATAAAATCAGTGTTAATACACAGACAGTATTTATGCCTCCTTAGTTATGACTAAATCAGGCGTCATGGTTCTCATTGCTAGCAGACGGTGGCTGAAATGCTGCTTCAGACAGTGATATTGGTGCATCTCTTAACTGGCTTAGAAACAAAGCAGTGAAGTTGTTTCAAAGCTGCTGAGTCACTGACCATTACGAAAGCAGGACTTTGTTCATGAGCACCTTTTCCTCTGGCCATGTCAGCAGCAGACTGACAAATACACTGCCCAGCCAAAATAACCCAAAAAACCTGACTGACCTTGTAGCACAGAAAGCTTCTATCACTTAAAGTTAAGGACAGCTGCTGCAGGGGGTTACAGGGAAAGGATTACTGCCAGGGCTACCCATTTAGGGATGGGGACAGATTTAAAGCAAACACCTGAGGAGATGCATTTTCAGAGGAGGCCAAGGTGATGACACATCTCCAACTACAACCTTAACACCATCAGCTTAGAGACGGAGTTAAAAGAGCCACAGCTTCCTAAAATAACTCCAGGGGTTCGATGGTTATTTGGGGACTTCTACAGTTTTCAGACATAAGACAGACGTTATTAAACTGTTTGTACAGCTTGGCCACTATGAGGCTGGTACCCATAAGTACTTGCCACAAACTATATACAATTCAACCACTGTGAGCAGTGCACCTATTTCTACAGCTGAGTACATTCACTGTAAAAGAGCTGCTGCATTTTAAGCAGGCCATGCCAAAGGTCGTCTTCTGCAGACAGCAGTGCTGTGGCCCACTTGTTGAAGAAAGAACCCAAAGTGAGCAAAGTGCATTTGTGACTTCTAAAGAGCACCACAGTCTAAAGCAGCTATCAATGCAGCAGCTGTCTCATCTACAATCAGCCATTTGACGCTTTCCAGACCTCCTTTTACTGCACCTGCGTTTGCCATTTGGACTGACCTCACAATGCCTGAGAGCATTAATATGGCTTATTTTGATGACAGCACTGGAATCTCTTCCGCTTTCTCCCTGCCTAAGCATTACACCAAAGGGAACTAGATGGCCCTAATGGCTGCTGGTAGGGTGGAGAACTGAGCAATTCATTTGAGCTGCTGGCAGCAGATTCCATAATTAAGATTATTAAAATGGAGGGAGGGAAAGTTCTGGGAGGGAAAGTGCAAGTGCAATTCCTCACAAGTGGGTATGCACATTGGCCCACTGTTCCATCTCGCTTGTTTACTCTCCCTAGGCTGAGTGTCAGTAAAGGAACAGCAAGGACACGCCGTCCTCGGGAACTATATTGCGAGCCAAATTAGCATGATGGGCGAGGTTTGGCTCTGCAGCAGGTGCTGGTAGGAGTAGAGCCAAAACAGCATATAGCTGCCCTGCTCTTTGAAGGCTGAAAAATGACTCCATTTCAACCCATTTCACCAGAAAAAGTGATGTGTAACTCAGAATCTACCCCCTCATTTGCTCCAACAGCAGACAGGGGTCCTGCCCTGAGGGCAGAAAAAAAATCAGCTCGTCCAACCTCTAGAAATGAGCTGGCCTTAGCAGCAACCTGGAGGAATACCGTGGCAGCTTCCAAACAGCGTTTCCTGTCTCTGCCTGTCCATCACCCCAGAATTGAGCACCGTCATCCCTGAGCAGTGAAACTGCTAGTATTCAGTGGGTTAATTAAAGCTGCAGCAAATGCTGCAAAAAGGGAGTGCATATCTCTGCTTGCACTTAAGGTGAAACAAGTATTTGTACTAGTGTCTGTACTAGACATAGCATTGTCTCTATTTGTGTGTGTGTGTGTGTGTGTGTGTGTGCTGCGTGTGCATCTAAGTAAAATAAAGAGAGCACAGCTAGAATAAAAATGTGGAAGGAACACTGCAGCAATGATGCAGCAAAACAGACAGTGCTGTACTCCTCCGCCTTACTTTGAAGTGTACCAGTGCCCAGTGTATCCTGCAGCTAGCCCTCAGTCAGAATAAAGAAAACGCTAACAGATGCAGAAATGTCCTCTTCTGTATTTACAAGAACACTCATGTCATTCACTGAGTATAAAATGATTAGATGATGATTATAAAGCTGTTTACGAGCTCATCTGCTGAAGGCACGTGTGGGACATTCAATAGCCATCTTTTTGCTGGAAGCTGCATGTCAAAAACGGCAAACAAAGTCATGGAAATCTGAACCCCAACTAAGCAGTCGTGATAAAAACCCCACCTAACAAATCCAAATTCTTTGCAAATAAAGTCTGACGTCACACGGCATCACAGATGCAAAGGATCAGGAAATCGCCATCTAATGTTTGCATGTGCTACCCTCCTGGAACAGGGCAGCACATGCAAACATCTGAGGCAGATCCTGTCTTTTATCACCTAGAAACACTGATTTTATGAATTCATCAGCAGAGAAGCAGCTTCAGTCTAATCATCTCCTCTGTGCTGTGGGCCTTTGATGAGCTGCTCTGTTTGCTCCTCCTGTGACCCAATTTCACTCCCACTCCTCTCTCCCAGACACATCCAACATCCCTGCACAGCACCCTCACCACTCCCATCTGACCCTCACTAATGGGATTAGAGGGTGAGGGGAAGACGCTTCTCTCTGGTGGTAGAACAGACTGAGGTAAATTCAACAAGCACTGTGCACACTGTCAACATTTTTAAAAAAATCTAAAGGAACGAGACTTGCCCGCCACAATAAATGGCATGACAAAAATACTGTCTTTGGACACACAAAAAAGCTTTGTCTAACACCAAGACAGTCTGCTAACGGCAGCCTATTAATTCACTTCCAGTTCTCAACCAAAATTGGAATAAGTGGCAAAACAAAGTTCAGGCTAATTCATCTGTGGAACTCTTCCCAAGAAACATCCTGAAGCGAAACCTCTACAACATCCTCACAGTCTGTCAACTAAACTGAAGGAAAAGCAAAGAAAGTTACAAAGGTAGCACAAGCCTCAACAAATGAAGAATGATGGCGGCACACTCGTGCTGTGTCACTCTCTATGGGCATGGTCCGTCACCCTGCAGATCAGAAAAGAGGACGTTCTTTCACAATAAACCACTGGCCTATCCATCACGATGCTCTAAACCACTTCAGTGTTTGAACACATGACTAAAGTCGACAAACTGTGGAGTGGGCATCAGGAGACTGAGGGTAAACATTCCACCACAAGCCATTTCTATGACTTGTTTTTATAAAGAGCTGTCCAAAAATAACAAGCTACAACACCATCATAATCATTTGGCACGGTGAGAGAAACACTGAGTCTAAACTGTAAATTCCACCGTCAATCTATACAATTCATAAAGTACCTCAAAGCCGGAATATGAGATACACTGAGTATGTTTATACTTACCCCAATTTCAGTTAACTGCTAAATCAGATCTAATCCATAAAGACAGCTTGGATTTTAACAATAGAATGAAGAAGGCTTGTTAAAGCCAACATCAAAGCACCATTTCTTTTTCCAAAGATTTAAAGGAGAACTGAAACAGTAACTTAATATTTAAGTGTATGAACTACAGTGCAGAGACCAAGACACAACTATGTGATTTGCATTTCTATCTCTATTAATTTTATGCATTAGGAAAGGGGTCTCAAACCTGTGGCTCTAAGCTGGAGGTCAGGCATACCTTCATGGATGCACAAGCATCCACAGAGGTTCAGCTTATAGCACCAAAGTGAGTGACAGCACAGCATTGGTCTCTATAAATATACATGAACCTGTTTACCAGTTGGGCCCAGCCTCCTGCAGGCTAACATTGTGTTCACTTCTGTCTCAAATTGCGACTTCTCTCTCTGAGGCTGAGATGGCACTGGGCCAATGGTTGGTGAGTGACAAGTTTACACTCTGAAATTCAAATATGTTTAAGTCATCACATCAAAGGACAAAAAAATTTAACTGATGAAACTAACTTCTTTCTGATGTGACTTAATTATGTTCTTGTTCTAAAAAGCAGGGCACCTGAGAAACTGAGGAGTGAGCAGGTACAGCTCTGCTTGGCGGATTTTCACTAGCTGAGTCACAGCTTTCGGGAACAATCGAAGCCCTCGTCACTCGACCAGCCACTGCTGGCCAGTCAGCAAGCACACTCCTGCTCTCCGTCACGCTGAAAAGAAATATTTACCCAGATCACCACTAAACTTATGCTGAATCTGGCGTAAATAAACATGCACTGAGGCAAGATAAACTCAACAGTTCTCAGAGTTTGGGTACAGTTACAGGTAGTGACTCAAACAGGAGCTACAGGAGTTTATTTACATGGAAATTCTCCCTGTAATTCTGCTTTGATGTTGACAACTGCCAGAAAGTCTGCACGACAGCTCAGCAGTACAGTACATTAAATGTAAATTTATGAGCACGAAATTTATGTCAGTTTCTCAGCATGATGCTATAAGGCAACCGGCAGACAGGCAATCATCTTCACTCTCCTTATATTTTAACCATGCTGTAGAGCGCACACACTAAACTCTAAGATCAGAATCCTTTCAAATGATCCCACATATACCTGATCCTTATACCTGATCCTTATACCTAAGCCGAATATGGCTTAACATATAAACTTTTGGAACACCCCAATTCATTTTTTAATAAAAATTCAAGCAATGAATAGCTTGAATGATACAAAAGTGGTGAACTGCCAGTGTAAAAAAAAAAAAGTAAGATTATCCAAAACTGAAAAATAATGTAGATTTCACAATTATACAAAAGGAATATGAACTGGGTTAACAACTTGATGCTGTTCTGCAGTAATGAAGGCCTTGAAAGCTGGTACTACCGATCATAACATGTTAAACTGTAGATCTTTCTCTACAGAGAAACTGAGAAGAAAGTCAAGGTGTCAGTGAGTACACTTTCCTTCAACAAAGGACACTCAGAAACTAGGAGAAACTGACCAAAAGGGGTCTGGCAGACACAAAGCCACAACAGAATCAGAAGACAAGTTTCTGAGAATCAACAGCTCGTGTGATGGACAGCTCACGGTGTCGGTGAGGTACACAGAGTGAGAGGCACCCTGAACCAAAACAGCTACCAATGTATTTTGTAGCACCATGCCTTTGGTATGTGCCTAGTTAGTCAGGGGTTCATCCTACAGCAAGATAATTACCCAAAACACAAGTCCAAGCTATGCCAGAACTACCTTAGGGAAAAAAAAGAAAAAGATGGCAGGCTTGAAAGCATAGAGTGGGGAACACAATCTCCAGACTTAAAGCCCATCAACCTGTTATGAACTGGACAGAAGAGTGAAACCAAAGCAACCTACAAGTGCCACATATTTATGGGGAGGTCTGCAACAGAGCTGGGAAAAAAGAATTATCTGCCACTACTGCTGAACTTGCTTAAAACCTTTTGCACCCAGAGTTGACCTTGAAAAATATAACTGAAGGAATATTTATCTCCTTAAATCCTAAAATATTGAATCCTTTCAGCCTAATAAAACAACAAAAGCTAGTCACAGTTCAAGGCTACCTTAGCATTCTTCCACTAGTTTTATCTCCAGAGAAACCCACCCAGTTTGGGAAAGACAATGAGGTATTCTGCATTGCACTGTGGGCAGGCCACACGGGCTGTGCTGTTGCCTCGCTGCTTTTCATCCACCCAGCGTTGCAGGCAGGTCTGGTGAACCCACTTGGTTGAGCCGCGGCAGCGGCACGGACGAACCCACTCTGCTGTGCGGTCATCTTCATCTGTGGCGAAGCACACCCAACAGCTCCTAAAACAAACACACACACCCAAAGTTGGGATGAGACAATGAAACACAAACGTAGCTGCAAAAAAGGAAGTGGTTAAAATGACAGCTTTAGGAATGAATACATGTAAGTGGAGCAAACAATTGAGGTGTTGCTATATAATGGACGCATTAGTTCATGCAATGAAATCAACTGAAGTTCAAATATCTTATATCTGACAATTATAGGGCCTAAAGTCACTGAGCTGTGTGTGGTTGATTAGAGCAGAATAAAAAACACCAAGTGAGACACAAGTAACCACTGATGTCCCCTCTTGTAGAGAAAATCTGCACTTAGCAACAAAATTTAATTGAGAGACTGTTTTTGAGTGAGTCAAAGCTTTTATTTTGGATCAGGCTTATTTGGACTTCTCACCAAGCACTGCCCCAGCCATTTTTCAGCATTCAGACAGCACTGATAGAAGTAGTTAATAGTCTTTCACATAACTCTACATTAAATGGCCTTGATGAACACACATTCACCAACTGCATTGCTCTGTGTTGGTGGCTCTATATGAAAATCAGCCAAGATCAATACAAAAACCCTACACGCAAACAAGCTGGAATGCTGACTGCTCATCAAGCATATCTGACAACACTGCAGGAAACGTTCAATGCACACACAGCAGCTTAAACAGGCCCTTCATCCATCTGTATATAAGGCAAAGGTAATTCCCAAATGATTACATTTCAGATCACATCCCAATGTCAACTTCTATTTCTAACAAACATTGGTCAAAGAAGTAACCTATTCTTGTGCACAGTTTCTCTTCATGCCATTAGCTTTAGCCACATGTTTCTGACTTTGCAACCATTTTTCATTTACAATGCTACAAAGCAAAATAAACTGATAAGCAGCTCAGGTATGCGGTGACAGCAATGGATGGACAAACTAAGGTGACAGTCTCTGCTGTGTTGTTCTGTCCTTCAGCCAAACTATATTCTATCCCATGACATCCTCTGCCCTCTAAATGCAGACATGGGCCATCTCATTAAACCCTTCCTTCACTTAGGAAAGTTTTGTCTGTCTTGTACAACAAAACCTTACCCTCCTCCACTACAAAGCAACCCAACACGTGCAAGTTAATTTGATATCCAACTTCCCTGACCTTACCAAAGTACACCCCCTGCGGTGACATTATATTGCTTTTCCATAATTAATCAGCAGCATGCGACTGCCTGGAAGGGTGACCACCCCTGTGCCTCACTGCATGTGGCTCGGTTTAAGAATCCAGAGATTCTTAATTTAGCTGCTATCTATTCATGAAAATTCACAGGTTAAACCTGAATAACTGAGTAAATCAACAGCGCCTGGAAGTGACTGCCACAGCCAAGCTCAAAGGAGTTCTAGCAGTTCTCGGGCTGCAACATTGTACTGGTTTTCAAGCTCTGTTATGTTATGAAAATTGATGGCTATCATAGCATGAATATTTGCTTATCAGCCACATCTTGCTGTGCACATCTCCTTTCCTCATTGAGTACTAGTCAGGCAACTTGCACCAGCATGCACATCCGGCTAAGAAAATGTCAGCAAGAAACAACGATAATAGCAGCGCTCTGTACCACCCGTCTGAAAGGAAACTAAAAATCAACAGAGTGGAATTAATTTGGATATCCCAAAAATAACCAGACACACATCATGTTTGTTCTTGTTTTTTGGAAAGTGGCTACCAAGCTTTGATGAATAAGTTTATAATTAAAGATTTGTTCAGCCAGGAAAAAAAACAAAAAACTTGTTTTACTGGTTCTAAAACAAAACTAGAGATACTATTTTTACATAAGTTTGACAATTTGCAGGAATTAATTAAAACCCAACATGTATAGGTTTTTCAAAAAGCTTCATTCATACTTGTTAGGCCTCAGACTAGCCCGAGGAGAGCTGCCGATTCAGGGGCTGACTGCTCCCTGTGACCCATTTTCAACTCTACTATCTGTGTGTGAGATTTATGTTCTCATTTTCATAATTACACTGAACCTTGAACAGTTGGCATTTCACTGGATGAATGGAAAAAATGATTAGTCTCCACACATCTCCCATAAATCCCTGACATACATGCAGTGGAAAGAGATTTTTCCCTTCTCTCCTGTTTTGTGATCATCTAAATTTTGTTATCATTCATATTATAAATTACCCGTGCTAAGAAACCGAGCAGATTACTATTTCAAATGTCTACAACACAGTAAGAAAACCTCCACCTTCAATACACACTGCAGAAAATGCTTGGGTCTGCCCTGATAAGCCAGGAAATGAAACAGTAAATTGTACCTATAGTTTACTGCTCCATTTCCTGTTTTTTAAACCACTAGTACGGGCAAGAACGGGGAAAACCTGCTGGCTTTCATGAGGAAGTAGAAACTATTTTATAATAGGAATATTAGAAATACCCATCTAGAGCTCCATTTGATAAATGCCTTCAAAGAATGCAAAGGAATATATAAACTTTCTTGCACGCATTGCTTAGATTCAGTATGGAAACAACCTGGTGAGTTTCCTTTAGTCGAGAAAAAAATGTTAAGAGGGGTTTCCAGTAAAACTTTTGTTGCCTACCTCTAATAGCACCTGTATACATGCCTCAAAATTTAGCCATGGTGCTTGACTCAGCAAATCCCTATGTAATAATAATAATAATAATAATTATATAGCATTAGTCTTATATAGCGCTTTTCTAGACACCCAAAGACGCTTTTACAATTTCATGCATCACTCATTCACACCTCAATCATACTTGGTGGTGGTAAGCTACTAATGTAGCCACAGCTGCCCTGGGGCAGTCTGACAGAAGCGTGGCTGCCAGTTTGCGCTTCTGACCACCACCGTCATCAATCACACAACCACATTCACACTAGGCAATGTGTGGTTAAGTGTCTTGCCCAGGGACACAAGGACAGCATGCGCTCAGATGGGGACTCGAACCAGCAACCCTCCGGTTGCAAGGCAAGCACCAACCTACAGTGCCACTGCCTCCCCATGTAACACCATAATGGATTCCAAATCTGTGGACTTCTGTCACCATGCTGAGAGCTAGGTGTGCTCTGTTACCGCGGGGGGTGGGGATCCTCTGTCAAAGACCACATGACCAACATTTGAATTAATTGCTCAGATAGCTACCCACCTCCAATGAATTATTTGCCAAAACCCTCCTGGTGCTAAATAAAATATGGCAACACAGGAGAGGAGGCTTCAGGTCAAAGCACTCCGATGACATGCGTGGTTAAATGGCCACAGTGTGAATATATGTGATGTGACGGAAACTTCTACCCCTGTTCAAACTCATGTCGAGGCTTTACTATATAAGTGACCCCTCCCTATTTTCTTCCAATAGGTATGTGCACTGCCATCATACTACAATTTAGTTCTAATAGCATTCTAAAAGAGGCTAATAGGTAAAATGCATCATAAGAGTCAATGTATGCCACTTGGGGGGGGTCTTAAAAGACAGCTGACAAAAATGAGGCTGCTAGATTTATTTAAAACAGGAAAAAAAAGACACGAAGCAGACCAGTGGACAGATGTCTCCAAAGAAACACAACAGTGAAGAACAAAACCCAGTGCTACCTTAGATTCACTGGCTCTTATTCCTGTAACCCAGCCCCGGAGCATGACAGAACCTATTACAACAGCAGTGAAATGCTATCCTCTGTGCGAAACCTTAATCTCCGGCTTGCTGTCGCTTCAGCCCTGTTCAACAGAACAGCCAGGCAGATAAGCCTACACTGCACATGGACAAAATGCCGACTGCATACTGAGAATTCCTGTGCAATCTGAAATGAAAACATTTTAAATCATTTTAACCCTATAGTTAAATGAAAATATTAATCATAAATGACACGATTCTGTAAAATTTGCAGACTGATATCTTGCATTATTGCTAATAAAGTTCTGGAAGGTCTTTCAAGAACACAGACTTAATGATGGCAACATACCTGAACTCCACAGCAGGAAGGTGACCTCCTGTATCGCCAAGTTATTTACATGTTAAACAGGCAAATTCATGTGGGTCTGCTGTTTTTACAATAAAGCTTTAATCCACCTAATGCCAAGCGATTGCTTTGAAACTTCAAGGGCAGGCAAGCAGCAATGCATATTATCCTTTTTATTTTGGCAGTTATTTTGAAAACCTTTCAAGCTCGCAAGATCAAAAGAACAGAAGGACGGTGGATCCTGTCAAACTACGCCAGGATCACGTGTTTTTCCTCAGCTATGGATTTTATTCTGACAATAGAAGAAAGCTCTGAGCTGATACAGATACAGGAGTGTGGGGTCTTAAGGTGCACACTGAAGAAACACAGAATGACAATGTGATACAGCCTTCTAGCCAGCGGTTGATCGGCCGGCGTTGCACCTTGCTGAGCCGCCGGTGCGCCGGGCTGAGGATTTCACCGGCTCAGCGGTTAGCATTAGCATGCTAACCGCTGCTAATGCTAACACCCCGCTCGCACACGCCGTGCTGAAAATTTTTTCTGGCTAGAAGCCTGTGATAGATGCTTTATATTAAGATAAGTGTGACATACTGTAGCTGCTTTTTCATTGTCTCACAAGTCAGGCTCCTGTTCTTCAAGAACAGTGTAAGCAACCCCACAAAGGCTCCTTTCACTCATCTATTATCATGTGACTATGGAAAAACTGGAGGTCCCCATTATAAAGGCAATGCACCAGAGAACCAGATTCTGGTCCACAAAGATCTTAAAGCAAAGTTTAGACCTAGCATGGCTTTTGTGCTATCACAATCTAGTCTTGGCCAAGCTGGTTAAATAACAGCGCAAAGTATTAGCACTGCAAGCAACTACCAGTTTGAAATTAGAACTTTTTATACATCAATGTCCAGTTAAACAAGTCATCAGGTGTAAAACTGACTCTATAGGTTTCTGCTGTTGTATAGTCATGGGTATTTACCAAACACGTTTTAATAGTGTTCGCCTTCCAATATTGTGCAACTGAATGCATCAACATCTACTCCAGCTTCTAAAAATACAAATCTGGATCAACACTTTGTTGAGAGTCTCTGGAAAACCATTTTAATCATTACAGTTCTTTTAATCTTGGACTTATGTGTATTATCATCCTTTATGTCAGAGTTTGTGACCTAAAGAAAATATCAGCAAAATGTTTTATTTTTCCAGGTAGTGATTCACTAGTTAAGTTTTTTGACTGAAGCATCAAAAAAGAAAGTTATTACAGCATGAGGCTACTACATAATAAATGGATGTGCTTTTAGTACCTATACAAAGTACCGTGGCCTGTGTAGTATGCACCCAGTTAGTTCCTTTTAATAGCCTTTGAGTAGATAGCATCCAAAGTTATTGACCAGTGGTAGATTACTCCACTTTATCAAAACCTTTAAAAATGGGACTAACTATAGTAATGTCCCTTAGACTTCATGTTTAAATGCAATACTATTAATGTGATGCCTGTAAATCAGGGATGAACAACTCCAGGCCTCGAGGGCCGGTGTCCTGCAGGTTTTAGATGTGTTCCCGATCCAACACACCTGAATCACCTCCTCAGTATGCAGTCAAGTTCTCCAGAGTCCTGCTAATGACTTCTATATGTGATTCAGGTGTGTTGGATCGGGAACACATCTAAAACCTGCAGGACACCGGCCCTCGAGGCCTGGAGTTGTCCATCCCTGCTGTAAATGTTCAGAATATTAGAGAGCTATGAAGGCTCAAAGAGCACTGAGAGAGCCCTGATTTGGGGCAAGCAATGTATATGTCGTCCAGTTACCAGTTTGTGATTTAAATAACTAAAGCCTGTTTTCTCAACCAGCTAGCTTAAAATGTGTCATTTGGCAGGAGCTTTCACTGGTATTAATGCTGGGCAATACAGGTTATTTAAGCTAGCAGTAGGTTACGAAGGCAAGACATGTTGACTGCTGACCAGCCACTGATTTGTTTCTTGGAATATGTCATTCATCTACTACTTGCAGATAAAATAAACAAGTCTGTGTAGTTTTTTTTCCGTGAAAGGAAAAAAATACTCAGTAGTTTAAGCTCAAACGAGAGTCCACGGAAGCTGATGTCCCAAGTTAAAATTGTACGAAATCATGACCATTTTTAGCACATGCAGAGCACATTAAATATTCGACCCAGCCAGGCAGAGATCAACAGGGATCAACAACAAAACCAGGGCAGAAATGTGTTTCCCCAGGTCCATTTGTGAAACACTGCATTGCAGAGGGAGCTAGCTGCGTGTGGCAGGACCAGATAAGAGCCTGTGGAGCCTCGTGTTTGTCATTGATAGTGACTTGGTACACAACTGTCTAGAAGCAAACAGACATGACATACAACTTCCTGCCATAGGCTTCTCAAACACTGCATGGGTTATTCCCTCCTTGGCATTCCAACAGCACACAGCTAAAGCACCTTTCTCTCTGTACCATTTGCCTGGGAAAGTCAAAAATTCAATATTGACTCAAAGTGCCATGTCACTTGTCTACAAATCTGTTTACAAACAGCCCAAGCTATCTGACCATGGTCATCATTTTGAAGGAAATGTTCATGTTTCAACATCACCAGACCACCACTAACGGATTCAGGTCACACATGACACATGAGAAGACTTAAAAAGGGTGTAATGGTGGTACTGTGACATAAACAAAGAACTTAAACATGTCCATGAATGCTTGTTGTCTTATTAAACACTGACACAAACATGGGCAGCCTGATAAGTAGTGGGAAATGTTTGAGATTCACCAATGTCCAAATTAAAACCATAACTCCCTCCTTTCTGGACATATAAGCTTTTATCACATCTGACAATAATATATAATTCACAATGCGTGTCCTTCATTTGTGGATTGGCAGAATAAACAACGCTTAGATAATAACTTGCATGACTTGGCATTTTTCAAAGACAATTTGTCATTTATAAACAAAAAGGGACAAAAGACAGCCCTCCAAATCTCTGACATGGATTACTGTTGACAGATTTTTCTGCTGTCAGATGAGATCATAACTCTGAAAAGGTGATTTAACTAAAGGCTTTATATTGCCAACTACTCACTCAGTTTTCTTTAGTTGGAGCCAAAAATTAAATTGCCACCTTTCACTCCCCCCATTGTACAAACTTGAGGATGTTACCAGACAGTTTATCTCACAAGACTACAAGACAAAAACATTCAATTGCACAACAACCAGCAGCAACACACACAATGCTCTAAACACTTGTGATAATTTTACATCTTTCATGTGCCATTACATGTCTTACAGTATATAAGTCTGTTAGGTGTTAAGTCTGTTAAGCTTTGGCTCACATTACTTCATTACTTAAATTACTAAACAGTAGGCATTTGTAAAGAAAAATTACAGCTGCTTTTACAGGGAAAATGTCAGATTCGTGTTTCAAGAATGACATTTTGAATTACACTTTTCCACACAGTTATAATTTCTCTTCATGCATGTAGGGCATTATAAACAAAGCCCTGACACTACCTAAAAATAACTGGAAATGCTGACAATAAAATGAATCAAAAAACAAAATCAGACAAGCAGAATAATTTTGCTCTGAAAAGGAATTTAACTTGCTGCTGCAGATGCTTTAACAGATCACGCCAGCAAATATTGAAAGGGCCTTTGAGGTGGGATTTGAGGCCACTATATGGATTCTGTGTCTCTTCAACAGAAGAGAAGTACATCTGCACAAGGCCTGAACCTCACTCAGCTTCAAGTGAACTAAGAACTGCCCAATGTGTGGACTGATGTCCCTAACAAAAGATACCACTGAGGTTAGGACTGATGATAAATTCCCCCTCCATTTGATGATGAAAGTGAAAGGAGCTGCTTAGACAAGTAAAATTAGTCAAGTATATTGCCAGACAGAAACCATGCTGGTATTGGAGGCCGTTTTAATAGAAAATGGGTTCTGTCCGACTATACGTAATTACATTTTAGATATCTAAAAAAGCATTTTGACTAGTCAAAATGGTAATTTAAGACATCTTAAATGACGTCACCAGATTTATCATTTGACGGTCACACAGCCACAATTACAATTTAAGATATCTCAATGGTCATTTTGACTAGGCAAAATGACGTTTGAGATATTTTTAATTAAGCAATTGCGTGTAAGCCCCCATTGTGCTGTATTGAGGTGTCCAAACAAGTGTCTGTAGTGTTGAACTTCAGGTGGGTGCAAAATTGAACAAAAACGACATTTAAGATACCTTGAATTGTGGTGTCGCTTAAGATATCTTTATTTATAATTATGACTAGTCAAAATACAAAAAAAGATATCTTGAATTCACATTTTGACTAGTCATCATTTAATTTTAGACATCTGAAATGCGAGTTTCAGATAGTCAGTAATTCATTGTAAATATCTTAAATTGCAGCCTCCATACAAGTCGATGGTAAATCTGACGTCATTTCGACTAGTCAGAATGTAATTTGAAATATCTCAAATGGGTGTTTTGTCTAGTCAAACTATAATTAAAGATATCTTAATTTACTAAAACGTCTAGCCATAAATGAATTCCGGATATCTGGAAATGTAAGTGTGGCGAATCTGATATGTTAAAATGGGCTGCTGGAGCTTCTTTCCTCTACTGTAAGACATGGTGACAACACAGATGCAAAGATGTTTAGGCAGATTTGCTAGGATCACAACTTCTCATGTGTATCCAATTACATTTGTTGAGGCCTGCCGCTTTTACAAGCACATACAAATCACCCACATAATATATATATATTTTTTTTTTATATTAAACTCAGACTTGTGGACTTCAAATCCCCCCACTGATCTTTGTCTCTTTTTACATTCAGCTACTTTCCTTTCGTTATACTTAAGTGTAAACATGTCTTCACGCACATTTTAGAGCATCCTGTATCTGATTTGTCCCTCTTGTACAAATATGTAAAAACCCACACCTCTTATTAAAGAACCAAATAGATTCCCTTCCAGATAAGAGTTTTCGCTGCAACCTACATTATATTCAGTGTCTGCTGTAACACAAGACAAACAGGCTTATTCTTTGGGTGACATGAATGAACACGAACGTGACATTTTCGGGAATTTTACTGAATGCAGGGTCCTGCCTAACGGCAAACCGTTAACAGGCCAAATATTTGGACATTTCTACATAGTCTTGTGGATTTCATTCAGTTTGGAAACGTCAACGCAGAAGGGCTGCCTATAAAGTCCAAGTGATTACTTCACACTGTATCCAGTAATTTACTGGCAGCAGCTAACAGCTCTGCATGGCCTTTAAAACACCATGCTGAGCTGTTCGGCTTTGTTTATAATATAAAAACACTAAAATTGCGTTCACCAGCCAAATGAATTATATTCAGAGCTGAGTTTTAACTCAGTGATCGGTTTTTATAAATTAGAATGTTTCACTTGAAGCCCAGAGTTTTGGAATATTTCCACAAAACCTTCCGTTAACGACGGATGTGATTTAAGTTGAGCTATGCAACTGCCGTTAGCATGTTAGCCTCAAAGTTGAACTCACCTGTCCAAATTCTGCTGCATGGGAACTGCGCTCTCCTCCGCCATTATCGCAGAGAGGCCGAAAAGGGTTCAAATGTTGTCTTCTTTGTGGAAAATGACTGCGTTACAGATAAAACATTTAAAAATGCGTTAATTTGCTTCAGCTAAGGTCGACGTAAAAAAAATCCCTGCTAGCAAGTTAGCTTATAAACTAATGCTAACAGGCTACATAGGCCTTTGTTTAGATAAGGCGCGTCACCTGCAAACGAACCCGCTGTTTATCAAAAACTATTCCTCCGCCTTCATGGCACTCTAAATAACACTTATCTGCGGTCAATGGGCTACTTCGGGCAAAAAGCTTCTTTACGTTTGCAACGGCCCAGTTTGGCGTGACCGATTGACTCCATTGACAGGCTGTATCTGAGGTAACGCACACGTCTGTGCGTGTCTGCGTAATCAAAACAAAGACCCCATCGCAAAGGCAGCATGGGAAATGGAGTTTAACAATGTATTTTTTTTTTTAAAGTTTTTCGCTAAATTCTCAAATAACTATTCTGTAGTCACAGAGTTGTGATGAAAGAATATTAGATCCGTGTCTACAAAATACGTTTTAGTCATTGTGATTGTAATGAAACGCGTTTGCACATGCGTATGTATAAGAGCGAACTCTATGACAAAAGTAATAATGTGACAAATGTAGCCTAATAATCTTAGAGTGGATGTTATGAGATATTGTGACTGCATGTCAAGAGCTTGAAAGACAGTGTCGGAGTGTGAGAAAAAAAAATTGCATTTCCCATTACACGGTTTTTCTATTATTTTTGCTCATTTTCTTTCCTTTAATGTATATGTTTTGTTTTTATTAGGTTTTTTCAAAGCATAGTTATACTAAATTGATTTAAAGTGAGTTACACAGACACGTTTGCTGACCAGTCACTTTACTGCCTGAAACTACAACTCCCAGCAGCCTGCCGGCCAGCTTCCATGCGCCGCAGTCAATCAGCTGTTCAAGCAACTGCTGACTACCTCCGCACAAGGGTAGCTCGTTTGTCATATCTAAACCCAGACGAGGCAAACAGAAATATCTTTATTTACAGAGTCCCCAAAAGGTGAACGATAAAGGTAAATTCAAACTTCATGTTAGGCAAAGAGGAAACCAGGCTGTGTGTGCATGCTGTTTTGTCGTTTTGTGTGGAGGAGGCTGGGGGTGGGGGGCGCATGTGGATTATAGAGAGGGATTTCAAGGCAAGACAGCTTCATGAAATGTATATCGGATGTCTCGATGAGCGCGATAAACAGGCAGCTGAAGGGTCAGGTTTTGTCAGTGTGTGTGTGTGGTGAAAAGCTGGTGAAGTGAGCCACTGTACAGGCTGCTGATTGTGCTTCTTTGATGACCTTGGAAGCGGAGCTCTTGGAGGAGAAAACACGGATTAACTGGTGGGGTGTGTGCAAGTGTGTGTGTAACGAAGGCTATTGCGATTAAACATGAAATTCCAACTTGTACTGCTGCCATAACGGCGCTAAAATGAAATGGTATGTCAGTCTACAGACTGTTATTGAAAGGCCTGTGTGTGGGCTGTATATTAGTTCTCTGCAGACAGTTTCCGACCAACAGACCAGAGGAGCCTGAGAATGATTTGACACTGAAGTGTCATATCCCATAGTTGTGCTTTATGCCCCATGCAGCTGACAGAATATACGCAGCCGCTCAGTTGCCTTGAAATGATCACGAGTATTCAGATGGCCCTGCTGCTCATTGTTGAATTTAACCGGACCATATGGCACTGAAAGTTATATTTGCAGTCAGGATAATAGTGCAGGTCGTGCGTGTTAACTGCGTTTTTGCAAGGCGTTGTCTCCAAAATGCAAAGAAGGAATCATTTTGCATGAAAGATAAAGCTTTTTAGTTTGGATAGAGTAGAGCTTCAGTTAAATGTCAGTCCTAGTTTAAAAGATACTGCCTAAAAATGCATTGTACATATTATATTATGTAAATGCAAAACCGTGGCTGTGCCAATGCGGACCTCGGGCAGCCCATCTGCGCTGTATAAAATCCCTTCTAGGCTTCCAAAACAGGTGCTATTATTTCTTTAGAAACATTGTTACTTACTCATTTGGTCAGTCAACTTCATCATCTTTATTAAATGATCGTGTATTCGCTTTGCTTTTCTTTTTTATTTATTATAGGGAGTTTTTATGACAGCCTGTTAAATTGGTTCAGGTGCGTCACCTGATCTCTGCTGCGTAAAAAAAAGACCGTGTGCGCCTTTTTGGGAAGTTATTTTTAAAAGCTCTGTGGTTGTGTGTGTCCAGGTCAAGGTATAACTACCTTTAACCTTGCTGAAGGACAGCTGTATTTACTGACGTATGTAAATGAACATAGGGGAGGTCCTTGAGCAAAAACACGCACACAAGCACACACTGAATCAGTTTCACGTTGCAGCTCCGGAGTTCCTGTGTGGAAGGGAAAAACGAGACGTGGCGAAATCTGGTGAATATCTGCTGCCATATGCTCCGTGTTTAATTTGTGGGATTTTCTGAATCATTCTGCTCTTGGGGAGTGGGTTTTTCCTCTTTTTCTTCTTCTTCTTTTCGGCTAAATGGGTGATCACGCATTCGCTTTGCAGTTGCCTGGTCCTTCTAACATCATATCCTTGTCGGAGTTGTCCCAGTTCATCAGATACTACGGCAGCCCAGCGAGCCCGGTGCACGAGCTTCTAAATTACAACAATAATAATAATACCTCCTTGTATCTTTTTCCCCCTGTTGCAGCTCAGCAAACCATGCAGGATGATTTACTGATGGACAAAAATAAAGCCCAGCCTCACCATCAGCAAGATCCGACGCAAGTAGACCCTCCTCCCTCCACTCCGACCCCTTCATCGGAGCCCACTTCTTCTTCATCCGAGTCGGAGAGTCCGTCGACCGGGAACAACCAAGCGGCTTCAGCGCTGAGCAGCGGCAGCAAGGACAAAGTGCTGATGGAGTCGCCGATCCTACCCGGTTTGAACTTCCACCACCAGCCGCAGGAGACCGGCGGCCCCCTTTCCTCCCCTTCCTCATCGTTTGGGAGCACTTGGTCCACTGGAACCACAAATGCTGTGGACGATAGCTTGTTCCAGGGAATACCCTCTGTGAACGGGACGATGCTTTTCCAGAACTTCCCCCACCATATCAACCCGGTATTCGGGGGTAATTTCTCCCCGCAAATCGGTCTAGCACCCCAGTCGCAACAGCATCAGCAGCAAGCCCAACAGCAGCAACAGCAGCCCCAGCAGAGGAGATCCCCCGTCAGCCCCAACCAAGGCCCGTTCCCACAGAGAAACGCTTATCAGACCATCATGAATAACAGCAAGGGGACGTCGTCGTCTTCCTCTGCGTCGTCGTCTGCTTGGAATAATCACCAAAACGCAGCGTGGAGCACAGCCTCGAACCCCTGGAGCGGGCTGCAGGCTGGCAGGGACCCACGCAGAGCGGTGGGCGTCGGGGTAGGGGTTGGAGTCGGCGTCGGAGTGCCGTCACCCTTGAACCCAATCTCCCCAATGAAAAAGCCCTATACCAGCAATGTTATAGCACCCCCCAAATTCCCACGGCCCGGTCCCCTCGCTCCCAAACCCTGGATGGAGGACAGCGCATTTAGGACTGACAACAGCAACAACATACTGCCTTTCCAGGTAAACATTTCCACAGTATAAGTGAGGGCCCAGCAGGCCTAGGCTTTTTGTTTAGCCTGCGTTTGCACTGGAACTATATAAGCCATGAGAGGGTATATTTATGCATCTATTTATACCATCACTGCCTGAGATAGAACCACAGCAAAGTTAGAGGTAGATCAGCGTCAGCTCACCATGATTTTTTTTTAATAGTTTTATTTAGCAACTATAGTAACTGTTTTCGTTTGAGCTGTTATTTAAATTACCACATGAATAATAAACATGGTAAATTATTTTTTTTCTCTAATCAGCTATAATTATACAGTATCTATTTTAAATGTACGCAGTTTTTAAGCGCCGACTCATGCGGTGTACTTGAAAGTCGGGTTTTGCCGGTAGCTCTCGGCAATTTTATGCGGTTTGAATGCCGGGAGGTTGTGTTGTTTAGGTCGATTGAAAATAAAATACAGCTATGACCTTGGCGTATTAATCATTTGTCATGGCTTGGTTATGGAGTCAAAAAAATTACGCCAAGTCAGTGCTAGAAATAATCAATGAGCACGATTCATTGGACTAAATGGTTAATTTTCCCGTGCCAAACGCTCCGAGGGGTTTAAAGGACACACGACGCATTCAAGTGCTTCTCGCCATATTTAGATTTACAGCACCTGTGTAGACTTGTCGTGTAATCATGTCGTGGCCACCTAATTAATTTACTTTTTTTTCCTTTTCCAGTAACCGATTAAACTAATAAAATGCTCCATAGTCAAAGAAAAAAAATATATATCAGGGGATATCAGTACTCATCGTTATCGTGTAAGCTTTCATCGTTTCCGTCGCCTTCAAATATTGTCATTTCTGACAGTACTTGAAGGCCACGAGGATTTGATTGGCTTATGATGGACTAGTGGGTGGGACGAAAACGCCGCACTAGTCCAACCAGGAAGATAGTGTAATAATAATGGATATTTCATTTAAGCAAGAGCATTGATGTTATTCAAGGGCAAAAACATATTTAGTTTTTATGTTAAGACAGAAAACTGTCAACAAACTGACATTAAAGTAAGATAACCTAAATAAATTAATTAAAAGTAGTCCAAATACAACACGGTACTCAGCACCAGCCACAATAACTGTGATTAGACAAAAGGACGAGGGTGTCCTGTGCATTATTCCCAGAAGGTTAAAAGACTGCATGAAGAATTATCCTCTGCATTTCTGGCTTTAACATGAAATGTTCCACACTAACATCATAACAGTGTTGCTTTCCATAACCGTATGTGTGAAAACTAGAGAGCAGGTTCTCTTTGAGCCTGCCTTAATTAACATGTCTGTTGGAAGAGTGGACATTGGCAGTCCAAATACTGCATGGCCATCTCACACGGCCAGTCACGTGACCACTCTGTTTGCTCTCTCACAAATACGGCAACTTTAAAAAAAAAGACAAAATATTTCATACTATGATTTAATATTATCAATATTTATTATTATTTGCATCTAATCTGCATCTGTATTACATGGTTTAGGTTTAAGCCACATTAGCATACACGTAACTAGACACTAGTGCATATTTTCCAGTCAAACAAATAAAATAAGTAAAATAAACATGTTTTAAAGCCGACTCTGTAGCTGGTTGAGAAAGCATATATTTCATTTATGCCTTGACGTGCATCACATTATGTTTATTATGTTAAATTAATGAAACTGAAATGGAAGCAGAAGCCACTGGCTAACTTTAAAAAGGACCACTCCAGCACCCACGCTCACCTAGTTTAGGCGAGAGCCGGTGCAAAAGCATCCAGACATCATTACATGGATAACTGAAAATGGCTGGGGAAGGCAAAGTCAAAGTCCCAAGTTTACAACTAGCTCCTGATGCTTTATTCACCGCCACCACCCTTTTGGCAACTTCTACAACACCAGTGGGAAAGGTTTGCCTTCAGGGCTTTCTCTCAGCACAACTTTCTTTTCTTTTTACCTATTTTTTTTTTCTAAGGTTAGGTTTAGATTTTTGTTTTTTAAAGGGCCACTAAATCCATCTGTTCAATTGGATTTTTTTTTTGTACTTGCATTATTATATAGGACACAACAAAAAATACGAGCACCCATTAGACACACACACACACACACACACACACACACACACGCTGCTTAATTGCTTAATTACAGTCTAGTTTCTAAATCCAGGTGAGCAAAGACCAACAAGGACTATGGTCCTGCCTGTGATTAGGTAAATGACACGCCCGATTATGAACTGTAACTGCTTATTTGGCTTTTATTATAGGGTTACAAAAACTGTTAAAATTTTACATATGATGCAACTTTGCAGTAAGCAGACAGACACAAACTCACGAGTATTTGCACATTATGGCCGTTTGATTCAGATAAGTAGCCACTGATGTACAGAGTGATGGCTTTTGCAAATGATGATAATTTTCATATCCATTTTTGGTGTCATTTTTTTTCTGGGCATAGAGAGAGAGAGAACAGAGTGCACAGTGGTAGCCGTTACTTCAGAGGGGACTACGAGTGCAGATGAAATGAGACGCGACACAGGGTGAAATTCCAGTCGGCTTGAAACGTATAGGCTTTTCAGGAGATAGTGATTGTGTTTGTCAGTCCGGCTCTCTAGGCTTTTTTGCTCAGTTCCCTCTGCCGAGAGCCTGTATCTGAGCTCTCTTGACTTGGCTGGATTACAGCTGGAGTTATCACCAGGAGACGAGGTCAGGGGCCACGTGTCACACTGTATGGAGTGGTCTGTTTACTGAAGTGAGACTCGGGCAGACTGCAGAGATGAAGCCTTGTGCTTTCATGTGGTGCCAGATGAATCATTAGGTTTGTTACTTGTGTATAGCCAATTCATTCTAGTTTTACTTAAATGTTTACAGTTCATGGCTCCTGTCCTAGTGACTTTTATTACAGCAGGGATGCTTCAAGGGCAAACTTCTCTCCGTCATGTGAAAATGATCATGTGGGTCGTCCCTTAACTAAGCGTATATGTACAGAGAAAGCATCTTTTTGTCTGTAGGGTTTTCTTTTTTCACTTAGTGTAAGGTCTTTCTTAGTCAGACAGGCTCATTGCTCTTTGGTGTGTTTGGTTCACACTTAGCTGCTCAGCAGTAACGCCATAATTGGAGAGGAGTTATCACCAGGATGCAAGGTCAGAGTGCCACATGTCAGCTGGCCTGTTTACTAAAGTGAAACTCTGGGAAATTGCTGCATGAGCAGCAGGCAGGGTACACACCCTGTGCACCACGTGGGCAGCTGGTGACAGGTGTACTTGCTGTCATGGTTTAGATCTCCCACAGTATTCCTTACATGACCCTGATGAAATGCAGGCTAAAGGTTCAGTCACGTGTGCGCTGATATGTGCTCATACTCGCCTGACACTGACTGCCGCTTGAAGGGGGAGGAATGCATGGAATTCAGCTTAATACGCGAGCCCTGAGATGCATGTTCACATGATCTTCCTGCGTGATGTTCCGGCCTTCTGCGATTGTAATCACATCAGATTTAGAAAGACGTTAGCAGACAGACTTGCAGGTGGAATCTCACATTCAAATGCGCCTGAATGGTCATGCAAAAATGCAAAATGTAAAGGCGTAACCAGTGTGATTTAGACAGAAATTGTGCATGGTTAAGTTTTGCTTTTTTTTTTTCTCCGTGGATGCTTGAGCCAGATGAAAGGTTCAAGCCATTTGCAAATTCCAACTCCAAAGCCTTCATCCTGGGAACTTTCCCCAGGGACTAGGAACCTTTGGAGGAACTCTGTGCTTCCACCATAAGAATTAGGTTTTAAGTTCTTGATTGATAAAGAGTGATAGGTTTATATTTAAATGGAGCTCCAGCTTCTAGTCTTTGAACTCAGGTGTTTTCAGTACAGTTGCCACTAGTGTATAAAATCAAACACCTAGCAATGTAGTCTGCCTCAGCAGAGATACGTGAAAGAATTCTAAAGAGCTCAATGAATTTTGAGTGTGGTGCTGTGATGGGATCCCACAATTGCAAAGTTAGTTCATGAAATTTCTCATATGTAGTAAAGTTGTGCAGAAAAGGGAAAATAGTTGAGTCATTGTTTAACTTTCCAGCCATGTACTGCATGAACCAGTTAGCTGCTTACCATAATGACGTCTCTTGACTCAGCACATCCACCTGCTCATCTGTGATGCTTCTCTTCTACATGAGCTGCAGACATTTAGCTCTTACATCTTTTTGGGGGTCATGAGGAAAGATGAGCTGAAGTGTAGACAACACAGATGAACTCCAAGTTGCATTCTACAGTCTGGGAACTTGCATAAAGCACTCAAGAATGAGCTCAGTTTGTGATTTTAGTACACAATATCGCTTCAGGTCATCTAACTGTTTTGAGTTCTCCGACCACCTACACATCACCGTGCCCATCCATTTGTGTCAGAGAGGAGGGGAGGGAGAGGAAACTAAAAGCTAAGCATTTTAAGTGTTTACAGTTTGTACCAAGTGGGCAGATTTTTATCTGTGTGGCGCTGTCGGGTCCAGAGTGTGGGGAATAACACATTTGAATGCTCAGCCGAATGGGCAACAATGGCTGTGGTGTGCAAACAATGTGGCCCGAGCTCAGGCAGCGGACACAGGACACAGCTGCCAAGGCCGCGGCACTTCAGCTCCAGTTGGGGACACATGTTGCTCTTGTGAATTCATTCACACCCATTTGCAATCCACAGACTTCATCAGCAGTGAGCGGTTTAACCTCGAGGTGTCTGATGTGGTATGTTCGGACACGAGAAGAGCAGAGAGAGAAAATTTGAGAGTTTTTGTTAAATAACCAGGCAGAAAACCAGGCACACCAAATGACACTCGGGCTAAAGTTCTCAGTGCCTCGTGACAGCTGCAGCGTCTAACTTTAACTCTTGAGGGAAGATTAAAAAACCAGTTTTGTCAGGTGAAGCTCGGTTTTTGTCAGCTTTTTTAACCTTTTTGCAGAATCGTCTATAATTTCGTTTTAAACGTTTTTTGTATTGTATGGTTGCTTTTATTTAAACACATTAACTTAATTATCTTCTGAAATAGAGATGCAACTTTATAGTTTATCAGCATATATCCAATTCAAGTGAAAATCTGGTATGAAAGTGAAAGGCTGAAAGTTGGATTTTACCTGCGCACCAGGTCGAAATCTGCTCATGAATCATCCAGTTTGCTGATTCAAGTGCTGAATGATTTGCCAAGCAGTTGATTACATAACTTTTTTTTTTTTTTAAAGTAAAAAAGTCTGGAAGACATGCATTTGTCACCTTGAGTGAACAAACGGTAGATAATTGAAATGAAGGAACATCTCAACAGCATGGCAGTGACATTTGCACATAGTAAACTGCAAACTGGATCCTCCAGTGGATCGGCATTAAAATGTGAAATACTAAAATACTTTCAGGATAGCTAAGCAACTGACTCATAGATCATCGTTCAGTATCGCCTCTGTTTACTGGCATCTCCAGGGCCGGTGCATCACCTTCTTGAGTTACTTGTAAGATCTCGTCCAGATCCCCTATTTACCTGAGTCACATGACTAAGAAGACGGGCTGGATTCTAATAGGAAAGCAAGAATGTTCCTTCTTTTTAGTAAAAAAAAACTGGGAGTTGCCGTCACATGCAAGTTGTTGCTAGTGATCTGCCCTTGAGCGGGGAACTACCAGAAATTCAACAGCTAAGCGTGTCAGTTGACATTTGCCAGGTTTTTAAGAAGTTAAAGCAGAGCTGCGGTGCAGGGCTGTTCCCACGGTGATGGTGAGGCAGAAATAGCAAAGCACTGACCCTTTTCGGAGAGTCAACAGATATGAGTAAATCTACAGTATTTACATTGTATACAGTAGTTCATAAGAATATTATTAAAGCTTTAACATGCAGCAAGAAACTGCTCCTGCCATTCCACGCAAGGTAATTCATTTCCCAACAAGGAAAACACACATTAGAAAATCTGTTGTTATAAATTCAAAATGCCGAAATATGCATTTGAATGCATCTGAATCTTCCGTATATTTATAATAATATATATAAAGTCCCCAAACCTCTTCAAATCACTTTACTTTCATGTTCATTTTTCCAGTGGTGTCCTTTCCTTGAGCTTTGTTTGATAAAGGATTTGGTATTGTCATTTTGCTACTTAAGGCTTTTTAAAACTTTCTTTTTAACGTACAATTTTTACACAAATTCAAATGACTGATGCATCATTTTCTTGTGTATTTTAAGTAAGTGTTATAGTACACGTTGCTGCCATTGAAGCATTTCAGGATACTTTCTCTTCTTTACTTTTCAAGTGATCCACTGTGATGACGCTAATCCAAGCGCTCTTCCTGTTTTGCTGTGTTGCAGGACCGGAATCGGCCCTTTGATGCTTTTAGCTTGCACTCTTTGGAGAATTCCTTAATGGATATGATAAGGACTGACCATGACAAAGGTAAACCACACCCTGCCGGTGGCCCACCAATGACTATCGCTGATATTATATGGAGGAATCATTTTGCAGGTTAGGAATATTCATACATCCATGCTTACAGTTTTTAGGTTGCTTTATTTATTTAATTTCTTTATTTTTGCGCTTCTTGGGCCGACATCATCTCTGGGTACATGTGTTTTTCATTTGCTCTATTTGCCAATCTTAACCAATCCAGTATCAATCATCATGCTCTGTTTAAAATGAAAGTGATTATAAATCATTATGAACCTCACCTGCAAAACCTCACATATGTTTTTGTTTGTGTGTGCGTGTGTTTGCGTGTGCTCTGAACCAGAGGTGCACCAAAGTGGTTTTATGTACAATTTCTGTTATTTATTTAAACTCCTCCTTTTCTTCTTCGTTGACATGGTGATTAGAATCGGTGGATAAACAGATAATGTCACAAGACTCGCACTTTTTTCTGTTGTTTTGACTGAGTGTGGTGCATGACTGAGTGCATTTGTGGTTGATGTGTTTCTTTAGTGACTTTCATTTGTGTGTGATTTTTGTACTTACGAGTGACATGGATGACACTCAGCCTCACACTGGAAACACAATGCAAAGATGCATTCTGATTAAAATGGTATTTATAAAAAAAAATACAATTGTATTTCTAAAAAGTCTGGCGAGATTGTGAAATCGGGGTAAAAAATGCCCTTTCATGGAATTGTGGACCACGCAGTGTATGTCAGGTCTTCTGAATCAATATTTTTGCAGCACTGGCCACGTGTCAATTGTAAAAACTCCCATTTCCCAGATGGGGCCCTGCCGGGTTGAGCGTGGGGTTTTTATACCATCTCTGTCCTCCCACCCTAACAATGGAAAGGTTGTTGGGAGGGGTGTATAATGTTGTTTTCCCATGCATTAAGACTTTTTTCCTAATCTTGTGCTGAGCGAGCATTGTTACACGCTCATCACAGCCCCGGCTTAACTTTTTGGAAAGGTGTTGCAATGTCCTGCAGAGCTTCTCTCGGGATTGTTTGTGAAAGCACAACAGGCATGGAGGAGATATGAGAGAAGTCGGGGAGGGTGGATCATGAAATGGGTGTGTGTTCTCGCCTTATTTACCCCTCACTTTGTTATGTAGATAGCAAGAGGCTGTAGTAAACTACTGTGCCAACCACAGAGCAACTCCACCCTGCTGGCATACCTACTCACTATTTGAGGAGGGCCCTGAGCCTCAGCCTTGTCTGCAGTGTAATCTGTTCCTGGGGCTTTTTTCAGCTCAGGAGGTATTTTAACTCTAATTATCTGGCCCGTGCAATCCTATATGGAAATCCTCCTAACTGAACACTGAATTAGTGCTCATATAACAACCACGTAATCTAAAGAAAGTGTTTTGCAATATCATGTTGATATTTCAGGGTCAGTTAATTTTGTTGTGTAAAGTTTGAGTTTTGTCATTTTCAAAAGTAATTCATTAAGAAATTCTGCGTCTGTGCTCATGTGTCGCAAGCAGAAGTGTGAAGCCCGGAGGGAACAGGGAAAGAGACGGGGTTTCTCAAATGTGTTGACAAGCAAAATTCCAGTAATTGAAGAAATGTTGCAAAAATGGAACTTTGGCTCATGAAGTTTGAAAGCACTGGTTAAGCTGTAAATATGGGGTCATATCTGGGTTAGCCTAGCAGGCTAATAAATTTCCTCCATTAATCAGTCTCGTGTTAGCTGATTTTTCTGTTTATTTTGTCTTGTCCTGACTGGTAGGTTGCAAGCAGTGCATCTACCCCAGAAATGTTATTTTTAGCTAACGATGAAGTTCTGGTGAAAGTCTCTAGATTTTGCGAACATCTTTGAACTGATATGTGACGTTTTACTTTAATAAAACTCACAAAAAAAATCGCCTGCAGGGCGGATTTCTGCCAGAGCTGTGGTGCTTTTTCAAACCCTTGTATCTGTATTTAGTGGTGACAAATGCAAACAGAAAATGTAACATTATGTTTGCAGGGGGAATATGAATATGAAAATCAAAAGAATTGGGATTTATAACATTATATAGATGTTAATAATCGCTGTATCTGTGATGATGTTTGTTCAGATTGGCCCATCTGGAGAAGAGGAGGAGGAGATGGAGTACATACATACGCTCTGATCATTATAGTAAGATAAGAATAATAAATTTAACCCATCTACTCTTCTGGCACTGACTAGCAAGGGCAGAAACATTTAAATGTCAAACTGTGTCACGCAGATGGTTGGAAGCAAGTGGACAAAATGTGCGCTGCCTTCCTTGGCTGAAACGGAATATTGAATGGCAAAGATCTGTTTCCTGTGAAGTGTGATGTGAGGGAAAAGGAAATACCCCAACTTAATTTTTCTTAGTAGTTTAAATGTAAAACCGATTCATGTTTTGACTAAGACTAGATAACAAGCTAGCCAGGAAGGAAGCAGATCCTAATCCTGACTGTTTTAAATCTGATTGGTTCATTGTTTTGCTGAGCGGGAGAAACTCGGCACAGTGTCGGAGCTACGTTTGCATTGTGCTCCACCTACAGAAAGATTGCTGAAAATGTGTGATGGATAAACTTCTTGAACATTTTAATTTCAAGCATGTCCAAAGAATTCAATCAATGCCATATGATGTTCTTTGCATGGACTCCCAGGCCTAGGTCAACTGCTAATTGGTTGAAAGGTTCATTTTACCTGGTACACAAGGGGACCACTGCAGCGATAAAGGCACTTAGTGTATTTCGTTCATTTTTTCCTAACAAACATGAACAAAAATAGCCTGCATTTCTGGTCGTTCCACATAATTTTTACACTTGCCCCATGTGGCAACAGGCAGCTACATCATAATTATATGCATCTTAAAAACTTTGTGTATCACCATTGCAAAACCACACAACCGCCTCTAGGCCTGTGCCCTGTAACACTGCAGGGGGATCTACTGCTGTAGCTGCGCAGTTGCTTTATTTATTAGTATCTTACGGCTATTCTGTCACCCCATTCTGTAAGTCTGTGGGTTAAGTCCATCTTTCACATTTGGGAAGCAGTGCCGCGGTAGCATGAAAAGTAGCGGGAAGTTTTGTTCCCAAGGCACCGAAACGAGCACCTGTGAGACCTGTTGAACCTGATACAGGTTTTTGAGAGTGTCTCTGAAAAACGCGATAAAATTGCCGTTCCTTAGAATTCAGTAAATCTTAAATGAAGTTGTTTCGTATGCTAGTTGCTGTTGAAGTGACTCCAACATCTTACTTCAGGGATACTCGCCAGCTGAAAGCCACCCGTCAAAACAAATTAACCCAGTAGGCTCAGTTTTGCATTCCCAACTGAAAGGGTACCGCCCACATCAATCCCATCAAAGACATTTCTCACATACTTCTCATTGTGCCTGGAATAGTTGTTTTTCCTTGAGTGTTTTATGAGTCTCTATGGTCATCTTTTTTCTTCCTTAAGAAAATGTACTTAGTATTGTGATGTGTGTATCTGTGAGGTGACCCCACCCATACACCCTTCTCTCGCTGTAAAGACAGGGGTGGGACCATCTCATTTTTAGATTTTTCTTCTTTCTTTTTTTTTTGCTCCTGAGCTTTTTTGAGAAGATTCTGCTTCAAAGAGACACTCTATCGCAGTCAATATTTGAAACTTTCTAAAAGCTCTTTACTCCTGGTTGAGGGGAGCAGGGCCACAGGGACATCTGAACAAACGGACCCTTTCTGCAGCAAAACACACACACACACACGGGTCAGCTGAGCTCACGTGTGGAGAGCTCCAAACACACACACGTACTGGAAAAACACCACCAGTCTGACAACAACCATCACCACTGCTGCCAGTCGAAGCATTTCACGCACACGTGTACGCATGCACAAACACACTCACATGCAGGAGACACTTTCAAATTCTTGCTGACATGTAAATCAACTCTGGCATTCCATGCAAAGCACTTTCACCTCATGCACTCTTCTGTCGAGCTGCCACTCATTCAAGTCTATGGATCAGACAGCTGACCAGATGTGATAGTGTGATTGCAGCCACTTGTTAAAAACACACACACACACACACGCACACACACACACATATTTCCTCAGATGGTCTGAATCACATGATCTTGCGTCAGCTACAATTTGCATTGTGTGTTTGTGCAAATTAAGCTTTTAGAAGACTGGAAGTAGTTTATTTTTATAATGAGGTTTCA
>VOQJ01048031.1:10693-26086 GCA_015052665.1 Apistogramma diplotaenia | reverse complement strand
TCTATGGATCAGACAGCTGACCAGATGTGATAGTGTGATTGCAGCCACTTGTTAAAAACACATACACACACACACGCGCACACACACACAAACGTCTAGATGTTGTCACTAACCAGATGAGACACTCAAAAAGCCCTATAACCCTTGTGGAAGCTGTGTATGGATCCCACCCCACCCACAACGTCTCTCTCTGAATGCACACACACACGCACACGCACACACACACACATATTGCCTCAGATGGTCTGAATCACATGATCTTGCGTCAGCTACAATTTGCATTGTGTGTTTGTGCAAATTAAGCTTTTAGAAGACTGGAAGTAGTTTATTTTTATAATGAGGTTTCAGTTGTATAATTACAGGGATAGTTCAGCATTTGCTGAATGGGGTTACTGGCTTTGTGCCCCCCAGAGTTAAACGAGATACTGTCATGTCTTTACAGTCAGTGTGAAGCTACAACCAGCTGCTGATGAGCTTAGTTTAGCATGAAGGTTCCAAACTTAACACCTTCTGATGAAAACCTCTGTTTTGAATTCGAAATACGTCCTTTGTGGTATTTGTGTAGTTTTGATGATGATAAAAAATAAAACTCTGCCTTCTTTGTTGTCGACAACAACCCTCAAAAAAAAGCCCCTGACCTCTGTTCCGGGAACACGAATAGAACGACTGAAGAGGATCATCTCTGAAAGGTCGGATTGTGAGGTTTGTTGAGTTGCTTTGATTGAGCGAATGCTAGCCAGTGTAACTTAGGTGTCTCTTTATGTTTCTAAGCTGGACTGGACTCTGTGTTCAAAGGAATGATTACACACACATTCTAAGTACACACAGATGACGATTGTGGGGGAAAGAGGAGCCAAAAGTTTTAGCTTAGCATTATTTCCACTGAATCTAACATGAGCTAGCGCTCTTGTGTAATGTTACTGACGGGGCTCTGGGATTATGCTATATTACTGCTATGAATTTGCCAGTGACTATAAGCTCCTGGGTGAATGTGATTTAGCTGCTTAACACTAACTGTTAGCTGCTGATGGTTCCGTTTTTTTGATCCTGGAAAGGCTAATGCTGTCAAGTCCACTATGAAGTTAAACAGTTTACTTTTGGATTGTTGTCGACATTTAAAGCATGACTACACAGCAGTTGCAATAGCTATAAAGGGAAAAAAACTATAATTTTAGCATAACCTATTGAGATGTTATTTCTGCACTCTTTATTGGTGTGTCCTGAACACAGTCTCCCCTTACTACAGCTGTTTGCATTTGGAGACTGGAGATCAGTCGCTACCCTTGTGCTTGGTGGACAACTCACTCTCCTAAGATTAGCCCACATTAGCTGTAGTTAAGAAGAGGGAGATCCTGGGCTACCTTAGTCAGATTCAGTCCTTGTCACCATTCCCACCCCTGATGAGTTTGGACCTTGGAAACAAAAACTCACAGCCATGAAATCAGTTACTACTTGTGATTTTGTGTGGTGAGTTATGTGATGCACTTTTTCTGACGTCATGGTCATATCAATCTAAGTCTTGAGGAAAAAGTAAGCATATTTCCCAAGAATGTCACTCTGGATGAAATAGAATAGAACTTTAATGATCCCACAACGGGGAAATTCGCACGTTACCGCAGTGGAAAAATGTGCTTGAGAAATTATTTTGTTTAAATAATATATTTATTAAAATATTTGTATACCAACTTGATGTTGTTTATTTGTAAACTTCAAAAGTTTACCTCAGTATTTATCTTAAAAAATGAAAACTTGTAAACAGTCTGCCATTGAAAGTGACTGTTGTTTTACTGCCATCTGATTGATTTTGGTCATAAACTCGGATAGTAAACAATCATTGGAACAATGTTAAATCAACATTGAAGTGTCAACTCTAATTTCATTAAATCAAAGTTGAACTCTGATGTTGATCCTTCATTATTTTTGCACCGTTTTGTTGAGCTCTTGACTAAAGACTTATAACTGGAGGAAGTAAGTGAGGGATGGCAAACACTAGTGCTGTTTGACTTTCTGGGCTTGTTGACAGCTTTCTAATGGAAAACACAAATTGGAAGCACAATACAAGTTAGATGAGTAACAGTCTAATTGTGCGCTCTGCTTACCTAATAGGAAAAAGTGGGTCTCCTGCTTTTCTTGAAGGCGTTTCAAAGATGGAGCCCAAATGTTGCACTTTGTCTCCTATATGAGGTGAAGTTTTAGAGTGAAGGAAAGATAACAGTTTTTTTTTTAAATTTAATATCACACTGGTTTGAAACAGGCATGTATGAGGACCTTCTTCTGGTTTAGGTTCAGAGACGGGCCAAACCAAAGGTCAAAGGCCATTGCTTTGCTGGCCAGCTTTGTTAGTTTTGACCCCTTAAGCTTTTCAACCTTTAGTACCACCCGTGATGATTTCAGCTTGTAAGTGACAACCCTGCATTTTAAACAGCCAGTAATGACTCTATAGAGATAAGATGATGTATTTATTGGTTGTGTTAAAGGTCACACCTTGCTTCCAGTAAACTGCACTGTCAGAGTGTTGTGTTTTGTTATGGTGGAAAATTCATGACTCCAGCAAGCATCACTGAGCTAATCCTGCCCAGGCAACAAAACAAGCCCGGGCTTGTTTAGTTTATTAAAATCATGGTTTGTCCAGATCTCACAAACTATAAAATGGTGTTGAAAGCATTATTTCCTTTGCCAAGTAGTGCAATGGGGTTAACTGGATTCTTGAAATGCTCTGTTATTATTAGAAAGGTGTGTAATGGTTTTATGATTATTGCTTTTATGAGACATTGATGACAGTTGGTAGCAGCTTTGGTTTTTGTACTTAACATCATACTGTATACGTTTACATGTTGTGGCTTTATAGTTAAAGGACCTTTGGCCCTGTTGCAGCCATCTTGTTGTGGATTCTTAGTGTCAGCTCAAGCTGGCATGAAGGGGAGGAAGCAGGCTATTCTGACAGAGACACAAAACAACTCTGACCAGGTTTTTAAAGAAAAACATCCACCTGTCAGTCTTTCCAGTCATCTGTTGACTGCATGCAGTCCAGTGGATTATTTATATTTGTCTTTAAGTGTTTTACCCCTTTTTGCTAGTGTAGCGCTGGTAATCAAAGATTTCTTTGGCAGTAGTCACCAAGAAGTGCAACTATAGGGCACCCTACTTCTAAATATCCCACCCCCACTAAGGTTAGCATTTCCACACATTGTTGATAGTGGATCCAGTCTCCTCTCATAGGGTCTGCTGCGAGTTTTTCCTAGATATGTCTTGTAAGTAATGAAGAGAAACCTTTTTTTTTGGGGGGGGGGGTAGTAGACATATTATCTACACACAGTTAAATATGTGCTATAATGTAGACCAGAAGGCACAAAACCTGACCAAAGCATTTGAGAGGTGAGACGTGTTCTGTGGTGATGAGCCACATGGAGTCTAGTGAAAGTACGATTGCCTCAGAACTTGCAGAACAGGATTCTTGTTGTTTCAGTGATGGTCGATGCTGCTTTACTGTACTTACTGTTAACCTAATTTTCTAGGTGTCCCTCGGACATTTAGCACAATGGCTCTGCTCAGGTTTTATGCCTACAGTGACGCCATATACCAGGGGTGGGCAACTCCAGGCCTCGAGGGCCGGTGTCCTGAAGGTTTTAGATGTGTTCTTGATCCAACACACCTGAATCACCTCCTCAGTCAAGTTCTCCAGAGTCCTGCTAATGACTTCTATATGTGATTCAGGTGTGTTAAATCAAGAACACATCTAAAACCTGCAGGACACCGGCCCTCGAGGCCTGGAGTTGCCCACCCCTGCCATATACTAAAGTAGCGGATCTCTTCTGAGGAGCCATGAGAGATTGAGAATAGCTCTCTGTGAGGAAATGTCACCAGAACGGCGCAGCAGCAGCAGCAGCGCAGGGGCCCCCTCTGGCCCTGCCACTCTCCTCCTAGGGGAAGCAGATGGTACATGCCCAGGGTTATTTTAAGACTTCAGGAGGGCAACTGTACCCCTGTGTCACCCAAAATGACTAATGTAGGCAGAAAGGCATGAGCCAACCTCAGTATCTGTTGCGACATTTGCACTCAAATCAGCAAGATGTGTGTGTGTGTGTGTGTGTGTGTGTGTGTGTGTGTGTGTGATCTAGTATGTAGTGTGGATATTTCTTTTGATCTTCTTCTTGGCAGTGGTACTAGGATAAAGGCCTGCTAGGAAGCATAACAGGATTCTGTCTCAAGCACACTTTAGTCAGTTAGACTTTTGGGTTTAAACCCTGTAATTTGGTCGAAGGACTAACAAACAGACCTCCCACACATTTACCAATATGTGATTCAGTGCAGTTATCCCTTGGGGCTGTTGAACTTAGATGCCTGGCTTGACTATCAGATGTAAGAGCAGTGAGCTAGAAAAAGTTATGTTTGATCAGATAACTTTCTCAAGAGTTAAAAAATACCCCACATTGTCAGGACACTTTTGTTTTATTTAGGGGGGTGGAGGGGGTGGGATGACATTTGTGTGAACACATTGGCTTTATTTGCCCCCGAGCCCTCATGTCGGCTGGATTCTGACTGGCTGTGGGAGTGTTGAAATCGACATCTGTGGAGCTACAGGGTGTCCTTCCCTCCAGCCTGCCTCGCTGGTTTTCAGTTAGGTTTATCTGCTTGTTACACTCTTGATTATGAGCCAGGAAAGGTCCCCCTTCCCTGTCCCCACTATCTGTCTTTTGTGGCCACATTTTGAAACTTTTGTTTGCAGTCTCTCAAAGTCCACATTACCTATAGCGACGTATATGCTAGCAGTAAATAAGGATCTCTACTGTAGTTGTTCTCCTTAGCCTACACAACCTGTCACTGAAGTGACTGACGTGGCACTTTGCATAGGCGGATAAGAAGACTGATAAAGGGTATTTGCTTAATATTGATGTGTGAAATATAATGTTGTGAAGATGTTGCTTAATTTTCTATTGTTCTTAAATGAGTCTAATTTGGCTGACTGCATGCTATGTGCTAAATATAAATCTCATACTTGCATGTTTAGTCTGTTGGTGCCACTGTGCGTGGCATCGAAAGTAAGACAGCAATTTGTTATCGTCGAATGGGTGCGCTCTTTAGGCAGTGTGTTTTTGTTTTGGTCTGGATTTTTTAATTTTTTTTTTTGTAGCAGGACGATAACCAGGAAATCTTCCATTTAGCCATCTTCATTCCAAGAAGGCAGCGATAGATGGGCTCTTGTATGCGCACACTGTAACCAAAGCAGCTTTGTTGAATTCCTAGCCTCGTAGCTGGTTTTGTTTGTTCGAGCATGTGTGCGTACGAGATATGCGGCAACAAAGGGATGTGTGTCTCACCCTCGTTTTTCTGCGTCTGCTGTCTGTGCTTTTCCTTTATGCCACGTTGTGTAAATGTGTTGTTTATTCATGTCGTGTTCATCACGGCCGGCGTTCCCCCTTTGCACACAGCAGAGTGGAAGATCAAAACGAATGTTTTTCGACAGGCTAACTTTTATCAGCAAATTCCATGTTTTCCTTTCTTTGTAAAAGCTTGCTTTTTTTCCTTTGGCAGGACGCATGGGCCTCAACTTTCACCATCCTGGAGCAGACCACATAATGCCATTGAATAGTAAGTCCCGTTTTTATTGTCGGAATTGATGATGATTGTTTTGGTGTACAAGATAAATGTCACCACTGCTTTTTGTCCTGTGCTCAAAAAGTAACCAACAATGGGAGACATGGTGTTTGATGCATCCATGATAAACATATGCCCTAGCCACAGGGGCCACTGACTCTATGCACTGGGTCCACCTGCCCACCCTTTACTAAGCCCTGGATTCCCTGACACCATAAACCCAAGACAGACCTCTTACCGCTGTAGGAAGTGCTATTTACCGACCTGTGAATAGTGCATCCAAAAATACCCCCAACATGCAAGGCTAGATTCCCCCCCTCAGCCTCCCGACAGTCAGCAGATGACCAACAGTGACGGGAGACAAGCAAGTGAGGAAAGTCAGCTCTCTGTCTCATTGCTGCTGCTTGGTTGCTGCTGAATTTTCCAGCTCAGTTTTATGCCCTTTCAAACAGTCTTTATTTGTCTCTCAGGGACAAGATCTCCCAGATTATTACAGATAGGTTTCTTTACCACGTTCTCTACTTCTTTTGAGGGCTAATCCTGTTTTCTATTTTGGGGTACAAGCCTCAGCAAAATATAAAGGATGTCTCTGCTGACTGGTGATCAGAGAAGCCCCAGTTTCCTCTCTGGACATAATCAGTCAGCCTACAGGGTATAGGAATGGGCAAAGGCAGAAGATGTCTGAAATTGAAAAATAAAAAACAAACTTTCTCAGCTAAGCAGTTTCTACTGTCACATCTTGACAACACTGACGCTCCTTCCCCCATTTTCACCTTTTCATCATCTGTATCCTCGGAGCACCTGCCTCGGCTTGATGTTAAACTGTTGTGTCATGGAATAACGCTCATGCGAGCACAGATCCGTCCATATCTTCCTCGTCTGTCAGAGCTGACTCTCTCCGCCGTAGCGTGTGATGTATGCAGACGGGGGAAGCTTTGGTTTCAACTTTAAAGAGTTTTACTCAGTGTTTCTCCTTCATTTCATCCCATTAGCTTTGAGGCTTCAGGCTGTAAAAACCTGCGAGGGTTCTACTTTCTGCGGATGGTGTTGGAACTTGAAGCGAAAAGGAAAAGATGGGAAAGTGATGACCGTAGGTCCTCCTTCAAGATTTATTGGTGGTGTTCACTTGACAGATTAGTAGAAATGTCTTTGAGGCAAAGGAGAGAAGGACACATCAAGCTCATCATGCCCAGAGGAATCACCCAGCTTTCTCTCTCTCTCGCAGACAGCACACAGTTTGAAGTTTGTACTTATTCTTAACCCATCACTTTTCTCCTTCCTCCTCTCCCTGTAGTCTCTCTCAGAGAGGCATCTGACGGTTTCCCAGCACAATGTTTTCTTCATTTTGCCCGGGTTGCTAGGTGACTTTGTTTCTGCCAGAGCTAGACAGTGAGAGGGCAAAGCTGCAGAGACACTGCCCAGGTTTTTTTGGATTGGAGAGCCAGGTCTTTTTTAATGAAAACATAGCAAGGGAGAAGAGGCTCAGAGACAATATGTGCTCCCCAAGAGAAGCCAGAGGGGCAAGTTGCATAATGGGGGTCTCACAATGCAAAGCCCATATTGGTTTTTGAGGTCTGCTTTGTGACTGATGAGTTTAGAGGGGCAGGAGGGTCTCCTGCTGTTTGTTGGCATTTGCACCACATTTTGCTCACTTTGTGGTTTCAGTTTGAATCACGGAGAGATTTAAATTGGAAATGTTTGTGGGAACTTTTCAGAGATTAAGTCCTGAAACAAGATCGATTTTTTTTTTCTTCTAAAGCTTTAGTTACATGGAGCATGAAAGTTAATTTTTGACCTCAGAAACAGTTTTATGGAAAATTAGGGCCTCATCTTTCTTAGATCTACTTGATGGCTTTTTCCTCCCTCGAGCTTTTCACTGCGACTCAGCATGGAAACCCACACTGATGGCCTACACTTCAGTGTAGTACAGTATGTACACTACAGACTTAATTGTATAGTGACGGAAAATGACACGCGGCAGGTTGTGCAGGAAATGACTCTCACAATCTTCAGTGGCAATCGTTGTGCTTGCTGCCACATTTTCAACTTGTCAAACGTCTAACCACACATAATACAGTGAAGATGGCTGTTTACCCACAGTGGACCTTTGTGCTTCTCTCTAGCCTGCCTCTGGTTTTCAACCAGCTCCATCTGCTTGCTCCACTCTATTTTACGAGTCGGGAAAAGTCCCTCCTCACTGTCTCCATTATCTGTCATGCGCACCATACATAAAGTTAATGCCTGTCAGTTAGCTGGCTGGCTGGCTGGCATTGACGATGTCATCTGCATTGACGACATATCATCATTATATTGACTGGGAATTCTTTGGTGCTCTATCCCTTTCCACTACATAGCCAAGATGCTGACCATGTAGGGCCGGAAGTGTTCAGTGTTCCGCACTCAGGTCGGAATGTGCAACACGTCATTGGAATGCATCTCTGTGAAGTCTGTGAAATGCAAATGAAAACATTAGGAAATGCTGTAGCCTGTTTCAGTGTAACATCACCCACTGGTTATTCTCCAGTCACACTCTGATAAACAGTGGTTGGATGACAGTTCATTGTACAATAAACTTGTAATATTGTTGCCTTTGAAATGGCAAAACGAAATGGCAAAACGACAGTCAGTCTGCTATCAGTTGGAGACTGAATAGAGTCAAGTTGGCAATTACATGTAATCTGTAATAAATTGGTGAAAACTGCAAATAATACACAAACATTTGCATCAAACAGAACAGAGTCCAACCAGAACCTTGTAAATTCGAAGCAGAAATTCCTCCACAAATAGTGACACAGTTGCTGTAGGGTGGCGATTAAACTGCAAAAGTACATAGACACTTAGCATCCATGCTTTTATATGAGCAAATGACCAGAAAACAACCGGTTGGCAACCAGCTGAGCTGAGTCTCCTATTAAGAAGCATCCCAAGCAAGTTGTGCTCTTTAGCACAAAGAGACTCAGACTGATTGCTACATGTTGGCAATCTGTTTTCACTTGTTAGACTGGAATTTGCAAACTTTCACCAGTCTGTCTTTGAGTGATTTCAGTCAGTAACTACTTGTCGCTGTTGGAGACCAATTCCAAGAAATTAAATGTAATCAAAGGGCAGCCACCAATTTCTCTTAGTCACGACGAGGTTGCCGTCATAACGTCTTGGTGCTTTAAAACCAGATGTGACGAGATTTGGCTGTGAACACATAAGCTACATACATCTTTTTCAGTTTGTGAAAGACGAAACGTGTGATTTAATTCAGTTATCGTGTCCTTTTATCTATATTTTTACAGCTTCGCAGCAGTAAATGAGCACTAAAATGTAGAAAACCACAACAAAAACAAGATAAGTCAGGTCTCTTTAAAAGGTGGCGCACGTGTCCAGCTGGGGGGGACACAAGTGATCCCAGTGCTGTACTTTGGCCTCTGTATATTTAGATAAATTCAGCTGTGACATCGCAGCCTGCTTTCCACTGCCCCCCTCTTTCTCTGTATGTCATCTTTTCAGAGCCCCAAGGCTGCCAGCCTCGTCCACACACTTTTCTTATCCTGTAGGAAGTTTCCACTTGCACCTGGCCTGCCTTACTGGACCCAAGAACAACTTTTAATATTTTACCAAGGCCATGATAATGACTAACCTGCTCTACCTGCTGTTCTGTATGCACTCCACTTTATGGCCTCATTTGTGAATATTCACAGAAGATTAGCAGGAACTCATGCCATTGCGGGTTTATTGAGCTAAGATTACAATCACCAGCTCTGGGGCATAGCATTATGCTGCTGAGTACCTCAGCCATTTCCGTGCCCAAACCTCACCTATCACCCTCCCTGCTGTGCAGCATTGGTCTGTTGCAAAGGCCGGTGCAGCAGGTTTACTGAGGGCTGGTGCCAGGCTGTAATAATCATTCCCATCCCATTGCTGAAGCTTAGGTGTGGCCATCTGTGGTTTCACTGCTACCTTAGAGATACTCCTGGTTTGTTTGTTTTTTTCTTTTTTTCACAAAACCCATGTCTCTATCTCTTTCCTATCCTTGTTCCTGCCCCCCAACCCTCTGTCTCTCCCTATGTTTCTCTCCTTCCCCCATTGTGCTGACAAGCAGCCCGGAGCTATGGCCGCAGAAGAGGTAACGTGTGGCATTTTCTCTGGGGTTCTGCTTGCCATGCCGGCCGTGTTCTCTCTCCGAGGCTGAGGGGGGTCTTAGTGTGGTGTCACTATCTGCTTTTCACCTGTGCTGTGATGGAATGAAATCATATTAATTTTGACATAGTGTTTTTCATGTTGTGCATTTAATTAGGAAGGGGTAGGGGTCCATCAAATCTCTCTGTATGAATCTTGTTTTGCTTGATGGTGAGAGGAAAAAAAATCTGGCAATTTTCTTTTCTCTCTTTTCTGAGTCAGATTTCCATCTGTAATATATAAGATGTGAGCCGCAGTGAAATTATTGGTGTAATATGCAAATGCCTTCTAATTGTGAAAGAAAAGCAACAGCAGTTCTTAGTTCCCTACGATACGAATCTAACGCTCAATGTTATGGCATGTTTGGCTGAAGTGCTTCCAAAATTGATTTTAAAAGTTTCCTTACAGAGTACGCTGACTCAGAAGTAATCCAATCATCTTGATGGCAAAGATGGGTGCTTTCAGCGGGGCTCATCTCTGATTTGATGTGCTTTTTAACTAATTCTGTCTCTCTTTTTTTTCTGGAAAAAGGAAAGCTTCCGTGTGACATTTGTAAGGTCACTGCAGCACAGGGCTTGAGAGATTACATGTTCTAGCATTAGCACGGTGAAGCCAGTGCAGTGAATAATGCCTGAATGGGAACAATTCCAAAGCAATTCTAAAGTACTGACATGAATGAGCTCAAAACACTGAAAATGCATTCTTTAGTTGCTGGGAGGGGTTCTCCTGAATAGAATGCACTTTCATATCCCATTATAAGTAACACCACAGTCAAAAATTCAAATATTGCACCCATTCCATGAGCTGCAGTTCAGCATTTCGTCTGAAGACCAGCAAACTTTTGTGATGATAACTAGGATCTGATAACGCCATTTGAAACCTGGTTTCCAAAAGTATGTGGACGTCTACACATTACAAGCATATTCTGATGTTGATGAGTATTAGTGTGGTTGTCCATATACTAATGGACATAATTTCCATAAAGCTACAATTAGCCTTGTAATTAGCACCAGACTAACACATAAACTAAACGAATTGGGGAATTTTGTTGCATTCTTATGTACTGAATGAGTGCAGACATACATCTGCACATTTATATAACAGCCTTTTCACATAAGAGTCAGACGTATTAAGAGATGGAAGAAAACCGGCCGGCAGACAGCTTAGTCAGAATTACGATGGTAATCTCCAATATCTAAATTGCTGCCGCTACTATAACCACATGTGATTAATTCTTTGTCTCTCACACTCTCCCTCCCTTTTTTTGTATTTCACACTCTCGTACCTTTCTGTCTTCCCCTGTTATCCCCGTCCGTCTTCCTGGTGTCCTTTTTCTCTTCTTCTCCTGCCAGGCCGTTCCTGTCTTTTTCCCTTTGAAGACGGTTTCCTCGACGATGGCCACGGTGACCCCTCCTTGACTCCAGGCCTGAACTCGCCAACCCGCGGTCAGAACGGAGAGAGGATGGAGCGCTACTCCAGGAAGGTCTTTGTTGGAGGCCTCCCCCCTGACATAGATGAAGGTAGAGGAAGGATTGTTTTTCCTTTACATGTGGATAAAGGTATTCACTCATGTTCAGGCTCTTTTTTTCCCACCCCAGTGAACATTAAAACTTACAAGTCTCACAAAATGCAGACTGTTTTTGGCTGGCACATGTGAGCCTTGCATAAGTGCAATTTGACTTGGCTTTCTTGTACAATATGAGACTGTTACATTTAACCACCTTTTAACCAAAGCGCGTACTGTAAAATGCTCTGTTGCTTTTTCCCTAGAATGATAAAAACATGATGTTGTTAGCAAATATTAAGCTAATGCAAGCAGTTTATTAAACTAGTTTAGCACAGAGACTGGAAAGAGAGGGGAACTAATGTACTACATTTGTTTGGACACAGCATGATTGACATCTTTCTTTTTCCCCCAGTGTTTGTGCTAAGCTAAGCTAACTAGCTTCCAGTCATCCGTGTCATTTGTACACACGAGGGATATTTCACTCTTTCCATCATAATCTTTGTGAGCACGTGTATGACTTAATGTCCCCTGATGTATTTTTTATAGACATGTAGAAAGTAATTCTTAAGGATATGAATTTTAGCCGCAGTTTGGGTAAAATGTACAACTAGCTTTGTTGTACATGTTGACCCAGTGAGTCACAGGGGGAGATTTTTTCAAAGTGAAAATGTTATTTGCTGATTAAGTGCTAGATCAAATGCTAAAAGACAATGAAGGTAGTTTATCCTCGTTTGTTTTAAATTTAACACAGTAATCACCATTTGGCAGCCATCTTGGTTTTGAAGGGCTTTGGGCAGTAATGGTTAGCCAGGGAAAACAGCAGGTACACTTACCTTTATCTTTGCCACAATAATAACTAGATATATCTGCCACTACACAGTAAAAACAGTTATGAACCTCAGCTGTGCGTATGCATCACACAAAGCCCTAATGATTCTTCGTTTGGCCATGGGGGGAGGGGTGGGAAACAGCAATTCTCAACGTATCTGCTTTCGATTTGTATTCAGGATTGTTTTAGTGGCGAGTCTCTCTCTTAATGATGATCATTACAATGTTTTAACATCTGTGATCCATGAAAACAGTCTAGTATAAATTTGGGATATTTACTTTGTGTCCACGCAGTCAACAAGCATATGTGCTACTGAATTGATGCACAATACTTGGCCTTAGCAGAGTGAAAAATTCATGAGTTTCCACAACACTAGTCAGCCCAGCGCACACTAGATGTGCTCGTCTTGTGTTCCTGTTTAATGCAGTAGCGATTACTGCAGCAGGATGGGGAAAAAAATAGAAGGTCTCGGCACCGAGTGTGGCTCTGCATACACTCTCTTTATATTCATTTTACATGAACAACCATGAGAGAATCCTTATAACTTTGTTTTTTTTTTTTGGTTTTTTTCATGGCTTTTCTTTGTTTTCACAGATGAAATCACCAACAGTTTCCGTCGCTATGGGCACCTGGTGGTAGACTGGCCCCACAAAGCTGAGAGCAAATCCTACTTCCCCCCTAAAGGTAATAGCAGGTTCTCATACCCTAATCTCTATTTTCCCATCAGACATCAAAGTCTAGACCAATAAATATCACCTCAGGTGCATCACCATGTTGGAGTTTTGGAAAGAGTCATATTACCCAGAATCCATGGCTCATGCTGGGCAACCGTGGAGGTGTCTGTTTATGTTAGCAACCACCTTTAGGCTCCTCACAGAGAAACACATACAGTTGTAATGATTCTATAACTGGCCACCAAGAGTTTAATCCCAGAAGTGTTTGCTTGAGTGAGTACCCGAGGAGTGTGAAAGTTTTTCTCCTTTCTGCTCAGACCGCTCGGGTGTCATTTTCTGGCAGGTGATCAGAGTAGCACCTCCCTCCTCAAAGCCTCTACATCACTCCCTCTGGCCTGGGAGCTGCAGTGTGTCATATTAGGGAAGCTATTAAAGACGCTCTGGAAATAACTGACATTCCATAGGCAGATGGTAATACGCTGCATCTGGAGGACCTGCAAAAAACTCTGCCAATGTTTTTCCCCACTCTCATTTTTCAACATCCCCTCTTTTTTGTTTTTTTTTTAAGCTTGGAGGATTATTTTGAATAGGCTTGGGTCTACTAATATCCAAAGCCAGAGCGGAAAAATGCAGCATCCTTTTAGGGGAATGAATGAGCTTAGGATGCTGCCATGTAAGGGGAGGAGACCTGTAGGAGTGGTGATCTATGTAGAATTCGTCTCTTGCTCTAATTTTAAACCCCACTCCCAAAACTTCCAGAGAAACTGTTAAAATATCCTGTTTATATCACACTCTCCATATTGACTGGCAAGGGAGTTTGGACACATGCCTGGTGACAGAGATTTTAGCACTAATAGCTCCAGGGGTGAGAGTAAGAGCGCGCGCGCGTGTGTGTGTGTGTCCCACTGTGCGATGAGTGATTTGCAAATGTGGGATTGGCGTCAAGAGGTCATCAGCCTTTTCCCCGTGTTAAACGTCCTTCCAAGCTTGACCGAATGGAAGATAGCTGTCACTTTCCGCCTTGCTTCACATTTAACTGCCGGCAGTATGTGACTACAGTTATGAAAGCGTTTTGGTTTAGTGATGACTCATATTGTGGCTCAGTCTGAATTTAGGGGCAGGGTAAGACTCTTGGTGCAAGGAGAGGGTTGGAGTAAGGACAAACATGTACTAGCTGAGCTCTTTGTTCTAATGCTGTATGGGTGCGTTATTGGCTCCTGCATTAATATTTTATTAACTATTTGCTGTTTTTGACACTTAGTCACAAAAAAAAAAAGGACACGCACATCCGAAAATGAACTATAATGGCTGCAGAAGCAGAAAAAAAACCAGAAGAAAAACTGTCCACACACGCAGAAGCTCCAGAGAACGAGAAATTGAATCAAAAGATAGTGAACCTTGACATGGTAACGTTTTGAGCCAAGTCGGCTCTTCGTCAGACCTCTGTTTTTCTGAATTGCAGCACATTGTTGCATTAATACAATGTATTAGGGGATGTGAATTATGTCTTCCATTTTTAGGGGGCGAGGGGTTATGTATTTCTTAATCTTGTTTTATTTACTTAAGTTCATATCTTTTTTGCGAGTACACGTATATCAGTTGGTGCCTCTGAGAAAGCAGGGGGGAGTACTCCATCTTAATTCTTTATGCACAGCTATTTGGCTGGAGCCTGACCGATACTGGGTCGTTACAGGTTTTTAGGGAATAAAAAAGATCCAGATACATGTAGCAACATGTTAGAGCATAGACCTTCTACAAGCAAGTCTCGTCATCTTGAAACACCTCCAGGCGCCTGCACTCTTAAGCAGGATTTGGGCTTTTCCAGGTAACTTCGGGGTTAATCCTGGGTTTTCTGTACTAAAACGGTGGATCACTTCTTACAGGGGTAGATCTCCATAGCAACTTACTCTGTTGACCAGACCTGCTCCGGAGATAAACGGGTATGAAATCACCACCTGTTGACCCATCAGTTATCTGGAAAATAAGATCCCAATTCCTCGGACTTCTGTGTGCGGATAGTTGGAAGATCTGAAGTAGCGTCAAACGTCTGTCATTCCCTGATGAGCACCAGTAAGCAAGATGGAGTCTTGGATGCAGCTTAATTCCTTGATTTTTACCCTGTTGGTTATAAACAATTGTACAGCAATCTTATTGCTCTATAAACTTTAAATGATTGTAAGACAGGGCACCGATTTGTATTTGTAGACTTTATATCGAATTTGGATGTTGATTAAGCCTACATTTGAATGCCGCTCTGCTCCCAGTATACTTATCCCTGTTTGTGATTGGTCAGATGCTCAGACACCCCCCTTCCATGTGAACATGTATGTGAAAGGTAGACTGGGAAACCCTGGGTCTCTCATAACAAGTTGATAACCAGCTGTGTGCGGCTGCTCAGCCTTATTGCCAGTGATGGTGTAAGTGAATCCAGATAATGAAAAGATACCCTGGGTATGTTCAACTTGCTTCATAGTACAGGGCCCAGGTGCTTTTTAGGTTACTTACTGTTATTATCTCAATTGCTACCCCCCCCCCCCCCCCCCCCCCCCAACCAAAAAAAACACAAAAAAACCCACAAAAAAAAAACAAGCAAAAATAAAAAAAAAAAAAAAAAAATATAA
>VOQJ01048027.1:24205-35808 GCA_015052665.1 Apistogramma diplotaenia | reverse complement strand
CACCCCACCCATATTACCTAATTTTAATGGCACAGTATAAGACAGTTAATGTCCCTCACACGCTGTCTTTCCATCTAAGATGATTATTAAAAAACAAGACTTACAGAACTCTACAAGAAAGTGTGCACGATTTTTAGGGTTGTGAGACATGTAAGCAATATTCATGGGATATCAGGATGTCTTCATATATAGAAAAACCTGTTCAAATGAGATTTATTTACTGAATTGCTTTAATGATGCTAATTAATAATAAATGAATGCTTTGAGGATTTTGAACAGGTCATTAATAACAGCTGCAGAAAACATTAATAACCCACCTTAAAAGTATACAAACATAATGGTAATAAAATGAATATGAAAAATGGTAATAAGCATTAACCTGACTATTATAAATGTTAGTAGGTAATTATTAAATTACAATAAATCACAGAGTCTGTTTAATAAACCATAAGATCTGTTATCAATAATAGCAAAGACGGACAAAAACTGCATGTCCTCTAACACTGGATATTACTGCATGTTAATCCTGCATAATTGTTCTATGCACAAGTGAGTTGCATTAACACGATCACAAACTAAAAGGCATTCAAGCCGTGGATTACTGGTTCCACTGGTGGGTGGCGTAGAGCCCATTTTAGCTCTAAAGAACCCTAACAAGCAAGTTTAAATAATAACTGCTTTAATTTATGGTTTATTTAGACAGTTTGTCTAAATTGTGGAAACAAAATCCCACATTTTTATGAGCAGCAAATACAGAATTATTATTGTTTCAGACACTTTGACAGGCGAATCATTGCAAACTGACAGGGCTTTGCTTAAAACCCCTTTAAAAGAACTTATTAAGCAGGATATCTGTTTCCCCATCAGCTGTCACCGTCAGCTCTGTTTTCATTGAAATTTAAACATCAAATGTTTGAATTGAATTCATGGCATTAATCCTCCTTGTCCTCCAGTGTCTGGAACAAATTGTAACTTTCAGCGATGTGGTAGATGAGAGCCAGCGCACTCTCAAGCAAGTTCAAGGTAAGTTGCTGGAATGGCGATGCGGTCGCAGGCACATTGTGTGGTTCGCGTTGTCGCAGCAAAAGCAGCAGCGCATAATTACAACAGGTGGTTGAAGAGTTTTTCTTCTGAAAAAGCCACCGAGGTTTGGGCAGCGAGCACCGCTGCGAGCAGATGACACTAAGTGAATCACAACATCTCACATTTTCTTTCCACCCAAACACACTCACACACACACACACTCTTTGGCTCTGTTTTTTCTCTTCATCTGTGCTGTCTACCTTTCCACTGGCTGCCTTATGCAAGTGTGTATTTTTATGTCTTGCATTAGCCAGTGGGAATAATGCCTCTCACTGAATGGTAGTCTGCTCTGGGGCCTTTTCAGACATTCAGTCACTTCTCTTCTAAGAATAACCAATGTGCTGCTTTACCAAAAGGTTCCTCTCCCTGACTTTTGTTTTTTTTTTCACAGCGTCCAGTGATTGGTGTCTTTGTACCTCACTCTCTGATACCAGGGCCCTGGATTAGCAAACCGTGATCCAAATGAGAAAAGCAGCATTGGGAGAAAAGTCAAAGGAGCAGGGATCTGGGGCAAAACTTGGACCCGTGTCAACTCCTCTCAAAATTATTAAGAGGCCAGAAAAGCAGCACACTAGAGAATTTCGGGGAGTGAGGCAGCAGACAGTTTGGTATGTAAGAAAGCAGAATAAAAAATATAGCTTTTGATCGGGTTTCAGAAGGAACCTTTCATGTTCAGTCTGGAGAATTTTTAGCCAAAACGGTGTGACAGGTCACCTAAACCAAATGTCGTTTATAATTGCAGAGACGGGATTGTTTCTAAATTGTAAGTGGCTGCTGTGGACTGCTGTGAAATATGGACTGTACAGCACCAGATGGAGCACAGTGCTGCTGTAGGGCAGATACTACACAAAGGACAAAGGTGTTACGTCTGTTTAACGGAGCAGTTAAAGCAGGAGTTTGACATTTTTTGAAAACATATTTATTCACTTTCATTGCAAGAGTTAAACAATAAGATTTATATCGTTCTGCTGGCTGGATTCAGCCAGCAGCCAGTTACACTAGCTTAGCATAAAGACCTGAAACAGCCTCCTTCTGTCCACATCATACACTATATTGTGAAAAAGTTAATTTTTTTCAAAAAGGCATTAAAAAAACTTTCATAGATTCTATATGTATTACATGTATAGCGAAATATCTCAGGCCTCCTCTTAAGATATTTCCAAAGATCAATCAAAAAAGGATTTACAGTACAGAAATGTCCAACTTCTGCACTCGTTAATTGGTTGGGGCTCTTACCAAGAATTACTGCATAGGTGCAGCGTGGCAAAGAGGCGATCAGCTTGTGGCACTGCTGAGGTATCGGCAGCCTTCAGCTTCTCTGGATCTTCAAGTCTGCTGTTTTTCATCGTCCTCTTGACAACACCCCAAAGGTTCTCTTTGTTCTTCAGGTCAGGAGAGTTGGTTAGCCAATCAAACACAGTAATAACATGGTCGGCTAGCCATGTGGCAGTAGTTTTGGCACTGTGGAGCAGGTGCTTAATCCCGCTGGAAAACGAAATCAGCACCTCCACGAAGCTTGTTAACAGACGGAAGCAGAAAATCTCCTGGTAGATGGTCACATTGCCGTGGAACAATCACCACCCACGCCAGCAAATAACATGGCACCCCAAATCATCACATACTGCAGGAACTTAACACTGGATTTCAAGCACCTTGGATTCTGTGTCACTCCAGACTCTAGTATCTTTATCTCTACAGTTTGAACAATATTTTGAATAATTTGAGATACTGGATCAAAATTCAAACAAAAAAGGCTCAAAATATATGTAATGAATGTGAATATTCAATTATTTTTTGAGATGCACTAGTACATAAGAGGACATAACCAGTGTGAAGTCACACATTGGTTTTTGGTGTCTTGAAGTCTCTGCTTTAGTATTACGACTGCAGAGATTTTGATTTGCTGGTTTTGTTGTTCAGAGTGAGACGTGACCATATTTGGATAAGACTGGCCGCCTAAGACATCAGTAAATGCTAGTAAGCTGTGTTAGCATGTTGCATGCATTGAGTGCATTGCATAAAGATTAGCTAGCTCCTGATTAGTGCTAAGTAATCTATGAATAGCATATTTTCACTCATCAAAAGTGGAGTAAAGACTTCCTGGAGGGCTTTTGGTGCAATTAACTCTGCAGAAAGCTATAATATTTATTAGATAACTGCATTCGAATGCTTCAATACTGCCTGTGACTCATATTAGCTGAGGTGAAGTCTGGCAGACAGCAAGTGGCCTGGGCTGCACCCACTGGCCACTGAAAACAGTCTTGATGCAAATAAGTTATTTTTAAAGATTAAAAAGCAGAAAATTAGCTGTAGAGAACAAAATGTTTTTGTTTGTTTGTTTGTTTACCAGACTGTAAAAACTTTTGGAGTCAGCCTTACAATAAGTGGCCATTCGAGCAGGGATGGGCAATTAGTTTTCCTAAGGGTCCACAGGAGAAACTGGGGCTGCTGTGGAGCATTTAATCACTTCATAAGCTTATAGGTGAAGCCCTCCACAGTGGTCTCTGTTGCTCGTGTGGACCCTTGGGAAAACGAATTGCCTACCTTTGCTTTAAAGGAAATGTACTTTATGGCACATGGGTTTCATTTTTCAACCTCAGAGGCGGCTGCTTGGTTAAAATGTTAAAAATACCACAGAAGTCTTCATATCAGCACATGTAAAGGTTTTTTTTTTGAACATATCATATCTTGCTTGTTTACAAGCATGAAGTGTAAACACACTTTTTCCCAGTTTAATAGAGGTTACATATGGGATTATTTCTTGGCTGGGAGCAGAGCACTGCAGGCTTGCCAGAACATACACACAGAGAGCTGCATCATTCCCCTCATCTTATTTTAAATATTCAAACAGCATAGCCCCCCGTAACATTTATTAAGGCTGTGTCATTATATGGGCCACTTGTTCCCCACAAATTCTAAAGATAATTTCTACCTTTTCTTGAAGAACTTTGGCTCACTTTGCATATTTTAATCAAACAGAAATGGCACTGTTCAGGAGTCACTGAGCGGGAGAGACCACATCATGACATTCGAAGAAAAATCAATAATAAACTCCACTTTTGTCTAGAATGACGTGCGCAATCTCCTGAACCTGAACAGAAACTCTGAGTCTGAGTTGTGCACAATGAAACTGCTGCAGTGGCTGTAAAGTAAAGAGACCCTCGATGTGGGACTCCAGGTTGCCTTTGCTTCTTAATCAAATTTTCTTTAAATAACTCGTGGGTGAACTAATCTGGGGGTCACACGGTCACACGGACTATACTGATGAGTCATTGTGTGGTCCACATAAAACCCAGTTGCTTTAATTGTCGTGCATGTGGATTTCATATTAGGATGTGCAATCACTGCTTCATATGGGGGTCAAAATATGAAAGAACAAAGTGCTGAATTGGTCCAGGTGGCAAAATGACTCGTTGCAGTGTCCCGCTGGAACTAATAAGGCAGTCCATTTTCACCCTCTAAATCCCCTGCATTGGCTAAAATGACTGATTTACAGCTAAGACGTTGACCAAACTCGCATAATTATATATGTATAATATTTTACTCTTGTACAGCTGTTCTGTGTGAAGGGTGCAATAGGTTCCCATCCTGTTCACATGGAGAACACGGGCCTGTGTATATGAGTGAGAGTCAAAGCCAGAACTCGGTTTTGGCTCATTAGGATGATAATCAGATTCGAGGCCTGGAGTAAAACTACACGGTTAACAATATTATTCTGATTTAAAGTGTACTTATCAAGGCTGATGTTGCCTAAAATTACTTCCACTTGCAGCACGGCAACGACTCAGATACACAGAAGAGATTTAGAAGGCAGCTCATGATTGGTCAGTGATTTCTCTGCTCGTGATTAACGCTTTACCTGCACACTCAAGGGCAATGAAAGTAAAGAAGAGCAGAGTCTGAAGTCAAATTTCTTTCATGTTTCTCTGCACACCGTCTCACATCTACTAATAGCAGGAGTTTGGGGATGGTTTCACCGTTTAAATCTGCCCTAAAAACAATACTCTCACTGTGCTCTGAAACAGTGTTTGCTTCCCCTTTGTTAGCTGCAAATAGGAGTTCCCTATTTGCTTCTGATGTGAAAAGCTGGGGGCAGATTCTCCAGAGATTCTTGCACTCAAGAACACATTAAAAGTTCATCTGAAGCAAACCTGAAGCCTTAACAGTCTAAATGAGACAGAAATGATCATCTTTTTGATATGTCAAATTTTTAAAGTGGGCAATAGGTACAAGAGCAAGAAAGGCATCCAGAAATATGGCTGATTAAAAAGATTATCTGTATTCACAGCTCATTTTGCTACATATTAGATTGCAAGTGGTCAATTATTATTTAGCATTTATACCTGAAAAGTGGCGTTTAAAGTCTTCCATTTACCCATGAGAGAATTATGCAATCATCATCTCCCCCTGAAGGAAACGCGTCTGCTTTGCTGTCACAAAGAATAATTACAATATGATTGCATGATGTAGTATACGAAACGACCCTCACACACCAGGGCCGGGACGCAGTTTACAAAATCAAACCATTATTGTGAAAAGTTGTGGAAGAGTGATTTTGAGTGAGAGAGCATTTGTATCCATGGCAAAAGGCTTTAGATGTTATGTGAAAACCATTCTGTGTCATGCATTCACATGGAATACATATTACTTACATATGTAGGATGAAAAAGTACATCGAGGTCTGTCCCGTGGGACCCCCAAACAACCTCTAACCTGTAGTCAGGGAATAAGTTAATGTAACTGAAGCTTTTCTTAAGTACATGCCAAGGATTTTTTTTCAGGAAGACATTTCCGCTTTTAGAAAACAAAGTGCACTGACTGCATGATCAAAACGTGCGCACGAATGAGATTAATGTGTAAGCCCGTGATTAAATGCTTGCTTTGAAAGATTCTGAAGGGCGTGCGTTTATCAGATTTCTGTCCATGAAGTCTGTCAATTAACTCGCAAATACGATTGTATTGTATTGTATCATATTGTGCCTTATAAGATGTTTAATTATAAAGTCAACTCATTGATGAATGCTGTGTTTATGGATTTGCAACCAAACAGTTGCAGGCTAAGTAACTTAACAAGTATTCGGTTTCAACTTGGCTCCGGTCTGAACGCTCCGCCTGCTCTCACCGAGGATATTGACTTTCCCGCAAGTTAAAGTATTTAAATGTAGAGGGAGACAGATGCTGTATGCGGACTGGAGGCAACCACAAGAAATACACGTGTGGGAGGAAGATTGAAGCTGGAGCTTTACTATGCGCATCTTATAGACAGACAATTGCGATGACATTGCTTTAAATTTTAAACTGAGCGGCGCGAGCACCCATGAAATTCATTCACTATTTTCTTTTTCTTTCTTTTTTTTTAAATATCTAATCACCTTTCTTTTTAGGAAACCCACCGTAGGCTGCGCATCTTATCACTGGTGCGTAAAGAGCTATGCGTAAAACTAAAACTCTTCACTGCGGTGTCAAAGCAAGTCAAGTGGGATTCATTCTACTTTAAATCTTCATTGTTTAATAACTGAGTGTCACAAAGAGGATTTAATGGATGTGGTTTCGTGAAAGCGACACTTTCTCGGGATTTTTAAGTTTGGATCAACGCCTTTAAATCGTCTTTTTTTCCCCATTTTTAAAATTCTTTGCGTAGAATGGAGCGTAGATATCTCACCTGCATGGGACCCTGACAGTTTTGGATCTCTTAATTGCTACGGGTATCACTTTGTATGCGTAACAAGAGGGGGATAAAACTGAGCTGAAATCCCCACCAGGAGCAACTTTATTTCCGAAAGCTTCCAGCACCGAATCAGTGGAGTATTCATGAAGCAATATTTGAACTATTACAAGATGAGGCTGAGAACTTCGAGGTTAGGTTATCTGTAAGTAAACCATCTTATTCACGTAGCTCTCCGTGCAGCTTGTAAATTTTGAGCAACAAGTTGGAGCTTTTAATTGATTTTTGTGTTGTTGTTTTTTTTGCCGCAGGTTACTTCAGTTCACGGCGCTTTGCTTTTACGCACAGGTAATGCACACTTTCTCTTCAATAAAAATACACTAACGCTGCATAAAGTTCTATAGGCTAATTAATTTAAGTTAAACTTAACAGGTACAAAGGCGCGGTGCTTAGCAGCTTATAGCCCACCCCCTCCGCCTCTCCAATAGGCTGCAATAACAATGAAAACATTTTATTATGGGTGCTATGGCAATTGGCAACAATTCAAACATCTTGAAAAGAGGTAAGCTCCAGCCTTAAAGGTAATTGTTAAAACACATGTGGACGGCGAACGGCTGAAATGAGGGGAAAAGAAAAAGTCATGAAGGGGTGAAAGATCATCGGTGGTAAAAACAACCTACAGAGTGAAATGTCAACCGAGAGGGTTCTTGAAAACATCTCAATAACCGAAGTATTTAAAGGAGGTTTACCTTAAAAAAAAAAATCACCAATTGCATGATGAACTGTTGGCAGGGGCCTTTGCGCTGTGACTGACAAGCTTTAGTCCTCTCACCAGTCGATATTATTATTTCCAGGCAAGTCAAATGAATATTAGGCCATAACATGTGTTTTCTGTTTCCCGACAGAACACCGTGCAGTCCCCTCCGAATTTTAAGCACCATGTTACCGAGCAGAGCCGGGTATCGGACCGGATGAGCCGCAGGCTGACCCGAACCTACCAGCTGTACAGTCGCACCAGCGGGAAACACGTCCAGGTCCTGGCCAACAAGAGGGTCAACGCCAACGGAGAGGACGGAGCGGCGCACGGTAAGAAGCAAATCACCAATAAATAGGACAAGCAGGGAGGACTAAATTTAAAAATGAATTACATAATTTCCAATCCCTGCATATATAGATATTTTTTAGATAAACTGTTGCTGAATAGTCTACTGACTGACGCCAGCGATAATATATTTAGGTTCGGTGTAGTTTATGTAATAAATAGCCAGTTAAAGAACGATCCACATATGTTAATACGTTCAGGGGAATCACTTTTTATTGTGTCCAAAATGATCGAGCGGCTCTACTTCTTCAAGCCCGCGCGTTATGGCCAGATCAATCAAACCGCGTGACAGTTAAAGGCCATCGTTTCTTACATTTCAGTGCCTTTAAACTTCAGGAAAACAGTAAAACGCGAAACATGTTCAACTTACAAACACCGGAATTGTTTAAATTCAGTGGCGCGCGGGACGGTGCTGAAAAGCAGTATAAATTATGTCGTTTTTGGCCGCCTGTGGGAAACAGCTCGTGCCAGGAGAAACAGAAGCAGAAGATTGCAAACATTGTTAAAGGCATCAGTGTTGCCATCTTTTATGTCTTAAGCAAATCTTTTTTTTATTTTTTTTTATTAGTGTGTTGCTGGTGCAGAAGGTCTTTGACACCTGTTGTGATGGACTTGAACACATGAACTTAAAGGGGAACATGATTTCTGTCACCAACATTTTGGCGTGTCTAGCCATCTTTCCAACCACAGCCACCACTACCCATCCACTCCTCAGTGCCTGATGCCTGCTTCTTGGAGACTGATTTTATGAGGAATTTTCATTGCTCTGCATTCAATGTATGACTCTGTTTATAAGGAGCGGTGAAGTCAGCATCTTCACTTTATACCTTTTCCTGTCCATTCCTCTCCTGTGTGGACTTTTGTCTTCTAAATTTCTTTGCTTAGACTCACATTCACACACAGAGAGAGAGAGCAAGAGTCAGTCATGCACACACTGGTCGCACATCCTAAGTGGGTGTCACTGTCGTAACTGGCCCAAATCTGACCGTTGCTCTGTGCTTGTGGTTGTGTCTCTGACCGCAGTATTCACTCTCTCCTTTATCCCCAGTCTGAGCTGCATCACAGCACAGCATTTACACACATTCAGAAACAATCACGCCGTACAAAATCACTATCATTTGATGCTATTTTGGAAGGCGAGTATGCTTTGTTAAAGATGGCTGCTGGATTATAAAAAAGGGCTTAGTGAGAATTTATGTCATCTTAATGTCTTCGGTTGACTGGCCATGATTATTTTTTTCAGAATACTTTGATATTATTTAATGACGACATGATCCATTTTCTCATTGTCTCTGCAATGCGTGAAAAGCATCCAGAAGAAAGAAATGCAGACCTCAGTCGTCTCACACACTAATGTCAAAATCTGCACGCCTGCACCGCGTCCAGACTGTGTCATCTCATTGTTTGTGATTTGCTTTCTCTGTCGCTGCAGCGAAACTGGAAGTGGAGACGGATTCTTTTGGAAGTCGCGTCCGTATCAAAGGGGTGAAGACAGGATACTACATATGCATGAACAAGAAGGGGAAGTTGATCGGCAAGGTAATCTGGAAATAATAGTTTTGTGGCTGCGTGAGACGACAGCGACATTGTGAAGTGTTTCTTGGAAATGCATTTTCCAGATTTAAAGCTTATGGCAATGCATTGTTGAGGCACATCCAAAAGCTGGAATAAATTAGATTTCGAGATTTGTCTGAGTGGTCCTATTCACGTTTCAAAGGCTATTTCACTGTCTTGGAAAAAAAAAGAAAGATGATGTTTCTCTTTTCTGGATGTTGTCCAAAAATGTCTCAGCTTCTACCCGTCTTTTTCTTTTTCTAGCGGAAAGGGCGAGGCAAAGACTGCATCTTCACTGAGATTGTGCTGGAAAACAACTACACTGCGCTCCAGAACGCCAAGTATGAGGGCTGGTACATGGCTTTTACACGCAAGGGCCGCCCAAGGAAGGCCTCCAAGACCAAGCAGCACCAGAGGGAGGCCCACTTCATGAAGCGTCTACCCAGGGGGCACTTGCTAAGTGAGAAAAGACCATTTGATGTGCTTCCTCTCCCTGTCCCCGTGCACCCTTTCAACAAACGGACTAAACATTCCCATCACCAGCGCTCAGGGGGACGCTGAGGACTAAAACCACTGAGGGAGAACCATAGACAAACCATCACACAAGAACCACTATAAGAGAAAACTGTGTGCTCCAAGCAAACTAACGTTTCCTGTCAAGTGCCAATAAACCTTTTGCCTCATTTTTTGGATTTATTATGTAACTTTTTTTTTTTTTTTTGTACTGGATTGTATGTAAACATTGACTATCTAATCTGTTAGTTTTTTTCCAATTCAGGCAGGCAGTAGAGCGGTTATTTTCTTATTAAAACCGGAGGAATTTAAAGTACTGAAGTGCTCAGCAGTAATGTCATGAATGAAACCCTTTGGTTAGAAGTTAGCCAGCTCAGCAAAGAAGAATGTTTAAATGAGTATAATGAAGCTAGACATGGCAGCTATCTGTGGTTACAGCATCTGACTTTCAGTTGACATGCCATCTCGCCTTTACCGGGCCACTTTGAAGACTATGTAACCTGTGTTTTTCTACATATATGAATATATTTTTACTGTAAAAATGTAAATTACATCAAATGATGGAAATATTTATTGTAGAGTGTATATTAAAACCACTAAAGAACAAGTTCACAAGCTGCTCGAGTTTTCTCTTTTGTGTTTTTGGGTCAGAAAGCTAGCATATAATGTTCGTAAGCCCCCCACCCCTCCGAAAACGGCAGTTTCTTCCACCACCTTCTTCAAGCTGGAGACCCAGATAACTGAGAGGCAATATCTGTGACAGGCTACTGAATTCAATGTGCTCAGCAAGTGAGACTTGGGCCTGAATGGCCCGAGCTATGCATTAAAAGCGATGAGGTCAGCCCACCATTTTGGCCCAAACAAAGGTTACCACCATGTAGTTGCATTTCTCACGATCGCACACCGTAACCCTCTGATCAAATGGGGCCTTTGTGAAACCTCATATAAAAGGGCATGTTATACAATAGTGGACGAGGAGGGGTCAGTTATCAAAAAGAAGCCAGTCACACAGGGAGGGGTAAGGGGTTTGGGACAGGGGGTGTGGGGGGCAGTAGAGAGGGAGTCGAGGGGCTGCAGAAAAAGCACCAGGGCCTGTGTGGCAAAATGTGGCACCGACTGAAAGAGGGGGAATGGCTGGGAAGAGGCATTCGGCAATGAAAGGGAGGCAGGAAAGAAACCCTCTTCCCAGAAGCAGCTGAGCATGACCATCAGAGGCCAAATGACAGGGGAGGAAGAAGACCCTGAACAGAGGGACCCGGCTGCTCCCACAATGCTGGAGCTGGATGTCCAATTTGTTAGGCAGTGTAGGCTGCTGCAGGAATTTGTTTTGACAGAAGCTGAAGCTCTGAGAACTATTAATTATTAAAGAAAGTTAAGATCTAGAAAAAAACACCATGTTTAATTCATTTACTCAGCAACAGAAACCTCTGTTATCCATCCATCCATCCATCCATCCATCCATCCATCCATCCATCCATCCATCCATCCATCCATCCATCCATCCATCCATCCATCCATCCATCCATCTTCTTCCACTTATCCAATTCAAGGTCGTGGGAACCCTATGTAATTACAATAAATACTGCAGGTCGTCAAAACCAAACTGTTAAAGGTTATGTGCCAATTCATTTTTGTCACATCACAGTTTGGGAAAAAAAATCCGTCAGGCCCCTGACAAGAATTTAC
>VOQJ01048027.1:8703-24185 GCA_015052665.1 Apistogramma diplotaenia | reverse complement strand
GAAGCTGAAGCTCTGAGAACTATTAATTATTAAAGAAAGTTAAGATCTAGAAAAAAACACCATGTTTAATTCATTTACTCAGCAGCAGAAACCTCTGTTATCCATCCATCCATCCATCCATCTTCTTCCACTTATCCAATTCAAGGTCGTGGGAACTGCAGGTCATCAAAACCAAACTGTTAAAGGTTATGTGCCAATTCATTTTTGTCACATCACAGTTTGGAAAAAAAAATCCGTCAGGCCCCTGACAAGAATTTACAAGACAACAGGCCCAGCTGGTTCTGAAATGCTTTCTTATCTCCGTGTTCTTCCCATCTGGAAGAAGACGAAGCACAATGGAGAGAAACAGAGAGAGCCCTGTGGTTTGGTCTCTGCTTTTTGCACTTGCTCTCTGGGTTTGGACAAGTGGTAAAAAAATGCAAGGAATCATAAGGTTGAAACAATCTATATTTAAATGCCATTGTCTCTCTTAAACACACTTCTCCTTTTGTTGTCCACTGTCTAAGTATTCCTCACCAGCCAGTGTTTTTTTTTCTTGAATTGAATGCAGTTTAAAAAAAAAAAAGTAGAGAAACACCCAACTTTAATAAACTCGCTCCTGCGCATCTCAGACAGCAAACAGTACAATCACACATTTCCATTTTCCAAAGGTACAAAATTTCAACTTCTCATTCCTTCATGTTAAACAATTAAAAAAAAGAAAAGAAACAAAACTCTGCAACAGTTGCAGAGCATCAGAGCATAAACATAAGCTCTTACTTATGTCTCTGGTGTTCTGGACAGACACCACTAAGTCAGAATCGCCCTCTCTTGCAATGGAAAACACAAGTTTCAGTAATGGCTTTCAGGGTGGCCCACTACATACGAGGAACATGAGGGTATTCATTTAACACAAATGGGATGTCCTCGTAACTGTGACCTCGGAACGAACGGGGATGAAGCCCTGTGTGTTTTGAGTGTTTTACAAGGACATCAATGGAAGGAGGGTGGTAGGTTATGTGACCCCCCCCCCCAACAAAACTGCTCCACAGTAGGTTTAGTAAAAAGGAAAAAAAACAGATTCTGCTGTGGTGCAATGTAAATATTTTTTCATCAGTCAAATAATTTGGATTTTCAAAAATGGTTATAATACAAGGATTTTACATCAGTTTATCTAAATATTTATGATGCAGTTTACGAAATATGTCCGTGTCAAATATAAATACCTGGATGCAAACATAATTCCAGCAGAGCGAACACAAATTATTCAAGACAATTAGACACTGACTGAGGGACGAGGCACAGGGAATCTTAATGAAGGGATTAAACACAGACAGAAATAAATGAGAGCTCATACGTGACTGGAAAATGACAGCGTGAGCTTCTGCTCTAAATGCAAGCCAGAGTTATTCCCTGGCTCCCATAGTCAGAATTCACTGTGTTTTGCAGTCGACGTCGCCGTCAGTGCTCCCCTTCAGCCTTTTCAGCTCCGTCAGCAGCTCTTGTTCAAGGGTTAAGATCTCTTTGGGTTTCTTGTACTAGACAAGGGAGCAGAAAAAAAAAATCTTTATGCATGTCCTCCAGTGTATTCATCATGAACTAGAATAAACACACAAAATGAAACAAAAGAGGCAGTTATTGTGGGCACAACAAATAAATGCTGGCAGTACAAAATCAAGGGAAAAATCCTTTCGCTCTCATGATTTGCATATAGTGCCTCAAAAATAAAGTGAAACTGTTCAAATGTATCTTTGCAAGAGAGAGACAGATTATTTTTGAGACTTGGACAAAGATTTATAGTGTACATATATATTCTTTCTAATACCTCTGCAGCTATACCTGCTGAAAAGATTCTGTTATTTTTGTTATAATAGACTCGTTAGTTGGTACGACATCAAATGCATAAATTTTTTTTCATTGTTGTGCAATACTTACGCTGACAATTAAAGTGTTGTTGGCATGAGTGAAGCTGAGTGCGGAGCTGTCTAACGGCAGCTGACTGCGGTCGAGGTCAGGAACACTGAATTTCTTATAATACCTGGGAAGACATGAGAAGGATGACATCGCTCTGTCAGCAAGCTGAACTGTAGGGATAAATGTATTGTAAACAGTGCCATCTATAGGGAGGATGCAGGAAATTCAACGCAGCCAGTCAACAAATAGAAATAGATGGACGGGTGGTTGAAAAAATAAAAAAATAAGTGCTATCATGCATTCCAGTTTACTTTTTGTTTGAGGTTCTTATGATGACGCATCTTTCAGACGGATCCAATGAAACACTGAAGACATCTTTGGGGTAGGAAAGGTTCCGGATCCTCCACTGAAAACTGGTCTTTGTGTCTTTACGCACAAACACGGGCTGTGGGAACAAAGCCAGGGTGAAATTAAGTTCACAAATTCAATGATTCAAATGTAAAGCTCAAATTCAGAACTTAAGGGGGAAAAATCCTACATTCGAGCTATTCTCCTTGATTATATCAGAGTCCAAAGAAGTAACAGGGCCTGCAAGGGGCTCCCCAACCTCCACCAGCCACGAGCCCTGAACTCCAAGTGTGCTTTTATGGCGCCATTTCCTCACTGAAATGCATCAAATGCTTTATGAGACACAAACTCGTCCAGTGTATGGAATTTTAGAAATGAACAGCATCATTCAGCTGCGTGCAACTCAAAACATGTTTCGTACCGATGAGCTCGTCTGTCTTCAAGGCATATTCTTCTACCATTTCTTTTCCATCTGTGAAGAGGTAGTGGATCTTCCTTTTTCCTGCAGGTGCAAATTGGGAGACATATTAGTAGAGGTGCACCAATTGTGAGATTCTAGGCCAATACCACTGTTATAAAACAGTTTATAGCTGATTCAGATAGTTTTTTCCTGTCACTTTATTTTGTTTTGTTGTTATTACAGATATCTTCAATCCAAATAAATCATGTACCTGTTTACCTTCTCAGCTCTTCATCACACTAATTTGCAAAACTATATTTGGTCAAAAGGATCAACATCAACAGGTGCTGATATTTAGCCAACATAGATACATAGACAGATCAAACTGAACTAACTTAAAGCACTTTGTGATTTTATCAGTGAAAGATGCTATATAAATAAAGTTTACTTACTTTCTTAACTTGATAGATGTAAAATACACACAAACCTGTTCAACTGCTTTTAATGTATATATCTAATCAACCAATCACATCTCAGCAATTCAGTGTATTTAGGCATATAGACGTGGTCCAGATGACTTGCTGAAGTCCAAACTCAGCATCAGAATGACGAACAAAGGTGATTTAAGTGACTTTGAATGCTGCATGGTTATTGGTGGCAGACAGGCTGATCTGAGCATTTAATAACCCTTTAATACCTATAACACAAAAAGTCTGCCAAACCATATCTTTACATTTATACATGCTGTAGTACTATCGAGTGGAATATTTCAACTCACTTTCAGAACCCTGATTGTAATTATGAAGGTAAACCACAGGAACTACATAAGGCAGCTAAAAAGTGCACTAACCCACAAAGAAATTAAAAACCGTTTTCTGTATCTATGCTCGATACAGAAAGGGTAAACCTTGAAGCAGATGAGCTTCAGAAGACCACACAGAATGCCACTCCTGTTAATTAAGAACAAGAAACTGGTTTCTTAAACATGACAATGAATTCACTTTACTCAAATGGCCTCTACAGTCACCACATCTGAATCCAACAGAGCACCTTTGGGATGTGATGGAGCGGGAGATTCAGATCATGGATGTGCGGCCAACAAATCTGCACAAACTGCATGATGCTATCATGTAAATACAGACCGAAATCTCAGAGGAATTCTTCCAGCACCTTGCAGACCACGAGGAATTAAGGCAGTTCTGAACACAAAAGGGAATTCCACCCAGCACTAGAAAATTGAAACGAATGAAATACCTGGTGTGTGTGTTTTCCTTATGAACGTAAGAATAAAAATAGTTTACAAATAAGAACAGCAGTCTACAAGAGCCAAGCAAGAAAGACCACAATTCATTCAGTGCAAAAGCCTGTTTAGCTGAGAAAGTACCTCTTTATTTTTGAGATAATAATGATAACCTTGATAACACAGGTCAATACTGTGCTGTACCACTGCTTATTGATTAGCTACAATAATGTTACTACACGTTCAAATATGTAGAAAAACAAGCGCAACAATACAAAAAAATAGAACACAAACAGAAAGGTGGGGTAAAAAGTCTCAGCATGGGTTAAAAGCCAAAGAATAAAAATGTGTTTAAAGAAGGGTTTTAAAAGTAGACGATGAAGAGACCCTTCTAGTATGTAATGGCTTGATCGTCGCATAAGTTCGGAGTGGCAACACTAAAAGCTCTATTTCCTCTTAGCTTCAACTTCGACCTCGGTACCTCCAGGAGCAGCTGATCAGGTGACCTGAGGCAGCGAGCCGGGGAATACGAGCCAAGCAGCTCGGAAAGGTAAGATGGAGCGAGGCCATGTAAACATTTAAAGACAATGTTAGCTGCACGCCGTCTGCGAAGTTGAGACGATTACATGAAAATGCTTGAAATGAAACTAATTCTGGCGGGAGTAGAAAAACGATTCTTTCTATTAAAGATATTATTTTTCAAAGCACTTACCATCGTGTATCAACGCCGTTTTCTTTGATGATTTTAGGACATCAATCCAGCTCTGCACAGCCATGTTTCAAATGTTTTTTTCAAAGCCACTTCCGGATTCAACCGTAACCAAAGCAACCGCGGCTAGTACAAAAAATAAAATACAGAGTATTTATAGAAATAGTAAAAATTTATCTCTTCACTTACTGTAATGCATTGATTTTTCGTCAATGAAAGAAAAAATCTCACTCTTGTGATTATTGTACTTTTTGGACACTTGGTGAAGAGTTTGAAAATGCTCGGTGAACCGGAAGTGAAACATATATCGACCGTTGACCCTCTTATGTTGTTCCTGTATGCATGAGTGCATCTGCGCAGGGGTAAGAGCCAAAATATTGGAATTTAAAGCGTTTAAATCGGCTTTAAACGTGCAGTAATGCTCAGCAGTTTTAAATTTTTTTAAAGCTTAGTTTATATAGTGAGTGAAAACCACAATTGAAATGATCTAAATAGCGCTTGTTTGCTATTTCTACGATCAGCCTCAGCTAAGAGTAGCTTACAGTTTATTTTGATAAAAGGTTGATTTCTCAGGATTTAATGCTGTTAAGCTTCCACTTCCAGCTTTTTCTGTGTCCGGCTTACAGCTTTTGTATGAAGCGTATAAGTTATACAGCACGTTGGCAGTGCAGGAAGTAATTTTACAGTAATAACTGTAAGAGAGAGGTAGCTTGGTTAATATAATTAAAGATGTAATGTTATTTTGCATTTCAGAGAACACTGAAAATATGAACAGATTTCCTTTCATCTGTTTGTGTAGTTGTGTGTGTATTTGCTCCTTTACACTCTGTCTGGCTCTCTTGGATCAGCTAATTGTTGTTTGTGGGGTTACAAACAAGTGTTTTGCAGGGTTGCAGAGTGACCTGTGTTGAACAAACAGTGCAGTCTTGTCTTTACTTTCCAAATTTGTGGGTGGTTCCCAGTTTTACACTGCAGAGTTATAATTCTCTTTAATACCACAGGCCACTGGCTCCCCCCTTCACCAGAAAAGATGGAGTCTCGTCATGGTATCATGAAAGCTTTCCCTAAAGTGAAAAGGGCAAAAGTGCTACAGGGAAAGGACGCACCTCCACTAAAGAAGATAGCTGATGAATGTGATGTCACAGGTGGTTATTGTGTTTGCATGCATGTGTCCACATTACAGAAAGAATGCATGAAACAAATCGAACATAAGATAAAAATATATAAGGATTACTGCATAAGAGCATTGTATTAAGAGAGAAACAAATGCTATGCCCGAATATTTGCCAGTCAGTGCAAATATATTTTTTTTGTTTCGGATTGTAACCTTTTCATTTTAACATCTTCTGCTTCAGGAAAGGCTTTTAATGGAGTGACAGTATACCTTCTGCCTGCCGGAATAGGAAGTGCCAGATGCCAGATTTTTCAAAGGCAAATTCAGCAGAATGGAGGACGGACGGAGAGTTCATTCTGTCCCGATGTCACTCACGTTGTTGTTGATGACAACATGGACAGCGAAAGGGCTCTGCGCTTGCTGAAAGTAGATTGTATGCCCTCTGGAGTCCAACTGGTAAAATGCACCTGGTTGAGCTTGTGCATCAGTGAGAAGCAGCTGCTGGATGTAGCTAACTACAGCCTTCTTTTACCCACTAGGTTTGTGATCTAAAAGTGCTTTCTTAGAAAGTTACTGTTCAAATTGTATTTTTACTGCCGGTGTCAGCTTATTGCTACCTTATATTACCTCTCATTTATAATGGTGTTTACAGAGTTTGTTGACAGTAATATAATGAAAACTTGATAAGTTTTTTAACTGATGAAATGTTTAATGTTCTATCCACTTAGGGACTCTGAAACAAAGCATGAAGAAATGAAAAAAGAGTCATTAAATATCAAACCTGCTACTGAAACTGTGATGGAGCCAGTGACTGATCAAGTGGAGAACACAGACATGGTAGGTTTCCTGATGTGATAGAAAACACTCTTTTACAGCTTCCCCGTGCATCTTCAGTCTTTCAGTTAGTAATCATTTGGTACAGTCAGGGGAAAAGGTTTAGACTCCAAACGCAAGAAACAGAAACAGGTATTTTACATTACATCCTGCTCTCAGACAGTCCCAGACAGCAAAGAGGAAGTGCAGGGAGAAGAAGACGGTGTCTCTCAGAGTGATCTGGAAGCTCTCATCTCTGGCCAGCACCCCAAAGAGGAGTCTCCTGGCCCCAGCCTCTCCCTTGGTCCAGACACTGCTGCGCAGACGCCAGTATCAGGGAAGTGGGTCTGTGCCCAGTCCTCTCAGTCCAAAAGTAATAACTTCAACAAGCACATCACAGACAAACTCGAATTGCTGGCCAAGGCCTACACACATCAGGGGGACAAGTGGAGGGCGCTGGGCTACTCCAAAGCTGTCAATGCACTGAAGAGCTACCATAAACCCATTACATCATATCAGGTAACCTTACATAGACACTTTAAATGCAACATTTACAATGATGATTATCTGCATTGAACTGTAGGCTGTGCATTTTCTGTGATTACCTGCATGTTCCCATTGGCTTCAGGAAGCTTGTCAGATCCCAGGAATAGGGAAACGTATGGCTGACAAAATTGACGAGATTATGGAGAGCGGTCATTTGCGGAAGCTAGATCACATCAGTGAGGCTGTGCCAGTGCTGGAGCTTTTCACCAACATCTGGGGTGCAGGAGCCAAGACCGCACAACTGTGGTACCAACAGGTAGGAACTTGAATGTTCAATAATCTTACAGGGAGTTTGAAGTAAAAAGAGAGCACCCGTAAAATATTGTTAATGTGTCTTTAGATGTTGTCTGTGTCTTTAAAAAAATCTAGTGTCTCACACTGTGTTTTACAACACAGTGATAAGGTATCTGTTTCTCCTGCATGAAATGGGAGGTAATAGAACCGGAATTAAGACTGAAACTCTGGCCTACAGCTTGACAGATAAACCAGCTTGATTGATATATTGCCAATATTTCTGCTGTACTAGTATTTGCTGCACATGTTGACTGATTGCAGTGCGCAACTAACAAAGATGTGTTTAAGATTATTTTAAAAAATGTTATTAGACAGTTTGTCTACAGAGAGCTTTAAACTTTTTCAACAAAAAAAGTACTACAAAACATAGACTGAAAAGCATGTAGAGGTGGAACCACGGGGTGACCAAAGCGCCTCGGCGGCCTGGACTGCCAGGCTGCAAAGCATGAAAAATGAACTCACTGTTTGACTTCAATGCTAATTTAGTTACTCTTTAATCAAAGATGCCAGAACGCAGTTCCAGAACATTCCAGGACACTTTTACTCCTGCCTGTGACTACTTTCATTTTATTCTGATTAGATTAATAACTGGGATAATAAATGAATTAGTAAGCAAATACCGATAATAGGCAGCACGGTGGCGTGTAGTTAGCACTGTTGCCTCACAGCTAGAAGGTCTGGCTGAGGTGGATTTGGGTCCGAAGGTGCTATTTAATATTTTTCTTGTGATTTGCCTGTCAGGGATTTCGTACTCTGGAGGATATCCACACAAAAGCCCACCTGAACAGCACTCAGAAAATAGGACTCAAGCATTACGACGACTTTCTAGACCGAATGCCCAGAGAAGAAGCAGAAGCCATAGAAAAAGTGGTAATGCATCTTCATCTGTCATATTACAAGCTTGTATAATTTTGTGACAATGACTGAAATATCTTTTGGTTCTTTCATCACTCTGATGTGTTTAGTCACGGTGAGGTGAGATATCTAAATCAGATAGCTTCTCGAACCATCAAAGAGGTAGAAAAAGGGGGCGAGGTAGGAAAAAGCTTGTGTCAGCTTTCCTTGACTGCTCAGTGATGGGAAAAGCAGACTGCCTTCTCGCAAAGTGGAGGATCCCAAAGGGGAAAAGTAAATCCTAAAACTTGCTGCATCTTAAGCTAGCCAGATACCTGTTCACTCCAGAGCGTTAAGTACAACGCTAGTTGTTTTCATATCGTATTACTTAGATTTTCTTTTTCCTCCAAAGTTGCCAGATCGAGCGTGCACGTTAGATAGATGGCTAAAGCATGTGTGCTCCCTTGAGCTTGTCAAAATAATATGTGATGATTTAGCAAGGCTGCCTCCCAGTATTTGGCTGGAAGCAGGTAGAAGCTTACTTTTTTTTTTGTGCCAGTGAACATACAAAAAACAAGCAAACATAAAAAAAAAGGATTGTGTATCAGTTGTTGTACTGTATAGATAGTCTTTCTCTGTATGTGCAGGTGAGGGATGCCGTACAAGCCATAGACCCAGGCCTCGTTGCGATGGCATGTGGTTCATATCGTCGGGGAAAGGCCACATGTGGAGATGTTGACGTTCTTATTTCTCACCCCGACGGCAAGTCCCACAAGGGCGTTTTTAGCAAAGTTTTACAGACCCTCCACGACAGCGGTAAGCTTCGCCTTTTTCAGAAGGAAAGAACTTAAAGATGCATTTTCAAATAAAAGAAAAATCGCTTTATTTCTGACCTCCTTTAAGGATTTTTAACTGATGACCTCGTAAGCCACGAGGAGAACGGAGAGCAGAAGAAATACATGGGTGTGTGCCATTTACCAGGACCTGGCCAACGCCATCGCAGACTGGACATCATCATAGTGCCCTACAATGAGTTTGCCTGTGCGCTCATGTATTTCACTGGGTCAGCACACTTTAACCGCTCACTGAGAGCCCTGGCAAAGACAAAAAGAATGAGCTTATCGGAGCACTCACTGAACAGAGATGTGGTACGTCAAGGCAGTGTGAAGGTCCATGGTGGCACAGCACTGCCCACGCCGACAGAGAGGGATGTTTTTAGTCTTTTGGGCATACCCTACAGGGAGCCCCATGAAAGGGACTGGTGATGATATGCCAATCATAATAGCTCCCTGTTTTATACAAAAATAATCATGATGATAAGTAATAATGATTAATAATATAATAATGATAATGAATAATGAAATTTGCTGATTTAAAGGGTTGACGACTAGTGCTTGTTTTATGTGCTCATCCAGAATGTGTTAAGTGGCTTTCTGATTAGGTTTTGCTGTGGTTACCTCTGAAACTTTGGCCACTTCTGCACAAGAAGTGACATATTCTTGTGGGGTAGTTTTAAGTTCACACTTAAAACCAATTTAGAATAGCGAGTAAAGCTAACATACGAGTCTTGTGATTGTGGGAAGAAGCTGGAGAAAACCTGCACAGGGAGAACATGCAAATTGCACGTGGAAAGGTTCCTGTTGGCTGACAGGGACTTTTTGGTGTGAAGTAACAGTGGTAACTTTAAATTGTGAAACTGAATCAGCAGCAGTTATCCAAGACTGGCAGAAAAGTTTCAGAGGCGAAAACCTTGGCAAGTAAGTTCAGGAAAAAATGTTTGGATGGATAAGTGAGTGAACTGACCTCTAGCTGGTATTGGATGTTTGAATGGTTGAATTATATATTTTTGAAACAATGATGGTAGAATGTAATAAAAGGTTACAGGACACCTTGTGTATGTGTTTGCTTATTTTATCTGTTTATTTAGAAGTCCAGTTTCCTTATAATTAGAGAAACTCCTAGAGTATAAAGTAGCTCAGTAGTGGCATTGTTTTTGCCCTTGGTACAATATAGAATCTCTCTTCCGCCACTTTCATAACTTTTTTCCCCACATAGATTTAAACCTAATACAAGAAATAACTTCTTAAAACGCTGATGTTTCTATTTTATTGTTGGGAAGAACTTGGGCTGTTTTGAAGATGAGTTCCTACGAAACAGAAGCGAACCCAGGATCATCACAACGCCATGCAGGGGAGACGCACCGATTAGCGATTGGTCAGCCTCTTTCCAGCTGGCCGAGGCTGTCCAATCGCTGGTCAATCCGCAAAACCAGTTATGATCCACGGCACTGAACGCCCATCACGTTTTGCACATGGAACGGGTCGAGGTGACCACGCCACACCCAGCTGACCGAAGCGGAGTGCCTGAGCTGGGTGAACGGCTTGTATAACAGCTGTATCAGTCACTGGCACCGACAGCAACCATTTGCGCTAGTATCGTTCCTTGTAATGCCCAGTACGCAGAGGAGGCGGCGCATACAGCGGCCTCGCAGCGCGACACGGGCCGTGAAATAGTTGAAGATAGTCGAACACAGTTTGTGGAAACAAGTGTTTTGCATGCCTGTGTTTTTGCCATTGCCATAGCCCCTTTTGGAGGTATGAGAGACGAATGTTCGGGTCTTAAAATGGGATTGTTTTTACACGCTGTCGGCTCTGTCACCCCCACCGAGTCCGCAGCAGACACGGTAAGGTTTCTTACTCAAAAACAAGGCTCTCTGTCAAAGAGCTAGCTGGATAGATGCCTGGCTAAGGTAGCAGCCTGTCCAACTGGAGAATTATTAGGCTGTTTTAAAGCACGCTCGGCTACTCTTTACAACATTGTTTTATCTGTCGTCGTTAGATATTTGCCAGCTGCGACTCTTATTGTGTTGTCAGGAAATACGTTAGCATGCTTGCTAACTTCGGTTGCTAGCTTTTGCAGCTAACGCACCATAGAAGTAAAAAAAAATAAAGGAAAGGAAAGCTCGGCGAGCCAGGGCCTTACTCTGTTTTATTTATTATAGCCGAGTGACATTTTTACATGGTTCGCAAAAACAGTTCTTCATGTCTGAGTGCTGTCATACAAGTAAACAGAACAAATAGTCGTAGTTGGTATAAGAACGGTGTTATTACCAGCAAGGTAACTATAGCTCGTGTTAACTTCACTCAGTAATTAATCTGTGTGGAAGTAATATTGTTGTCACTCTTATGGCGTCATTGTAATCTTCTCCCATTAGTTTACCGTCTTTGGAGCATGATGTTTACCCTTTATAATAGTTAATATGAAATACTGCAGTATGGGGTAAGTTAACCTATGCTTGCATAGTACACAACACTGGACTCTTGAGGTTTCTTCCTCACTGTATGTGAACAGCGGTGTACAGTTTTAGCAATGATGATGATTTTTAATGGGAATTTAATTAAAATGTTTTTTTGCATTTCATGACCTGTGTGTTTTCAGTTAGAGGACTTGCAGTTGTTAAAAATGGGCCAAGGGTGATATTTGTAATGTATTAGTCCTATTAGTTTCTTATTGCTACGTTTAAATGTATATAGGATATAGGATTTAGTAAAGAAATTATGCTTGCACATATGATTTTTAAGTTTTGAAATAAAATATAAACATAACCCTTGGTGCCTTTGGATGTACCAGAACTGAAGTATATGATGCATGGTGGTTTCATTGATGTGCAAGCTGGCTTTAAAAAAAACCACACACACACACACACACACAGCTAATATTGAAGGACTGATTGTGAAATCACATATTTGCAAATATTTAGTTTTTTCTTTGCACTATGAGAAATGCGCGAACAACATTGGCCCTTCTTGCTGATTAGTCTCATGGATCCATCAGAAATGCATCTCCAAGAACATGTCTATATATGTTACACTTAAGTTCTCAAGTATTTGGAAAACAACAAAATGTTTGCAATTTTGCTTCTGTACAGCACGAACATGGCTACATAGTGTAGTCATGTAAATCTAGACACAAAGCCCCTTTGGCGTTGTGTCAGTAAAACTCAGCCAAATCAAACATGTGGAGCTACCTACTGTGGCAACCCAGCTAAAGTAGCTGCTTTTTCTTGTTCCGAGTACACCACCACAGTGGATTTTAAATGAAATGATCAACATGTGACTTGAAGTGCAGATTTAAAAAATTTAAATCAAGTGGTTTAACAAAGGTTTTGCGTTAACTGTCTGGCATAACAGCCAATTTCAGCTCTGCTGTTTTAAAGAAAAACTTGAGCTAGTGTCATAGCCTTGGTGTTGGTGGCAGCAGCAGCTGTTTAATGTTGGCCATAACTCAACAGAGATGCATCTACTAAAAATCTAAAAGTTTAAATCTCTGTAACCTTGACCTAAGGTCAAAGGTCAGAGATAAAGTTTTCTGAAAACTTATAAAACAATAACTTGAGAACAATCTCACCTGGGATGATCAAATTCAAACCACAGATGCGTACTGTTCAAGCTAGGTGCATCAAACTTCTCACACTTCCTCAGTGACTTTACTGGAATAGCACTTTGACCCACCCCTCCTGGGAAACCAAAATAAACCTATTAGAGCAAAAAAATGTTTGAGTGGCCAAATGAACAGTCTGGTACATTTTTAAATGAAATGCACTGGCCAGCTCAGCGACACCAACTGAAGACAACTAAAGTGCATGATTGCATTACTCTTTATTGGTTAAGAGAAACCCACCACAACATCTAGCCAAGTCATCAAAACTCTCGGGAGGTGTATTATTGTCAAACTCTAAAATTAAGTGACACCTTCAAGAATGTAAATGTAGATTGTTTACAGCAAGGTGCAAAGAACAGTAGCCCCAACATTGGACTGATTAAACCAAGATGAACTTGAACCAGAATATTGGGAAGACGGGAGTGTGAGCTTCATGATCGGAAGCGTACCGTATCTGCCAAACGTGGTGGAGGCCAGTATCAGCATGTATGGCTGCCTGTGGAACTGGGTCACTAGTGTTTATTGATCATGTGACTGCTGTTAGAAGTAGCAGGATGAACTGTGAAGTGTAGAGGGCTATACTCTTCTAACAGAACATTTCAAGGAAGGAAATAGCATTTGGTGATGGGTTCAAGACTTCAGGCAGCTTTTGACTATAAAGGGTTTTCATCCAAGTCTTGAAAACAGCCCTTAGATTCAAAATTATGTTACTTTGTTCAATTGTGTTTCACCCTTTAAAAATGGCACAGTATCTAAAATTAAAATTTATAAGCAGTTAACGTAATACCTTGGACACCCCTCGATTTAAAATCCAAAAGTCGGCATTTCAATCATATCTTAATTGTTTCATTTAAAATCCACTGTGGTGGTGTACAGCATCAACGTTTTGTGTTTGTTTTTTAAACTTACGCACCTATCTGTAATATAGGTTTTCCAACTTTCTCGAGACCTTATCTGTTTCCTCGTCAATCTTAGGTGAAGTAGGTGAAGTTGAGCTGGAAACTGCTACTCTGTTTCAGAAGCCTATTTTTGTCAACACAGTGTCAGACTGTTGTTTGTGCTTTGTTAGACTAAAGATTGTATGTGATGAGAAATATTTGGAGGAACGCTGATCTGCCTGTAATTAGTGTCATTACATAGGTGTGATTGATTGAACTGCTGTGAGGTAAACTGGATTTTTGGTGCTCTGCACATTGAGGAAATTTGTTCACACAGTCTTCACAACACATGTAATTCACATGCTTTGCTTATAACAGAAATATTAACTAATTAGATAGGCAGATATATCCAAAGCTATATCTGCCACATGCTTTCACACCTCCAGGACTTAACATATTAGAGTCAAAATAAAATAAAAATCAAAGCAAGAAAAATCTAAATAAAAAAGACTGTCTAGCGTATTGAGAGAGGAAGCTGTGGCCCTACCTTGCTCTATCAATGAAGATGAAAAGACCTTTATAAAATCTTGGCCTCTGATTTTTTTTTTACTTTCCAGCTGAGTGAGCTGTCACTCTGATGTTATAAAAGGTGTTATTCATCACTGCTAAAAGTTTGCATGTGCTTTTCTTCATTTCTTTACTTAGCTGTTTATAGGAGCTAGGAAAAACAAAAGACTAAAAAGCCACATGGTTTGGCTTTTCACAGCTATTTTGACTTAAAGCCTTTTCAAGCTGGCCCTAAATCCTACAGCCCCTCTCATTTATAGGGTAAAGTAAGGGCAGGCTTTCAGACAAGGGTCCTTGTTACCTTCTGTCAGCTCTCTCTCAGTCGCACACATAGAAAGTTTTAAAGCAGTTCTCTTTCCTTCTTCTTTTCAGTCAAATCCCTTCTTAACAGTGGAAATTACTTATTACATTGTCTTTAGTTTTAAAAAAACAGCAGTCTTTAAAAGCTTAAAATGTCTTCCCTAGCCATGGGAATCTTTGCAAAGGATTAGCATCATTAATGCCTCTGCCCTGCACTGCATAAAATAATAAGTTTATGACATGGTAATGTTGCAAGGTGCAGTTTATTCTATCTTGGAAGACTAAACGTGAAGCCAGTCATAGATCATCTGTTTGACCCTGAGTTAAAAATCTCTTTAATAGCAAAAACTGTTTAGTTAAAACATGCTGTTTGTTTTAACTTGGAGATAAAATTCAGCAACTCAGGTTTGCTAAACTGTCCTCCTCAGCTGTCAACTTCCTTCAGGGCATTTGTAGCATTCAGGGTTGCTGATGAGTTGCATCAGGAGTGTTTTGTTCTGTGTCACCTTCATGACTATGAAAGGGCACCTTTCTTTGTTGTAGGAAAACGTAATAAAAGGGCACCGAGGTCCTCGCATGCATCGGCTGACTTGCCAAGTTCCACAGGCCTGAGCTAAGTGGATCAACTCTGATTGTGCTGTCAAGACTTAAGAAAGAAGTGCTGCCTTGTATCTCCAGTAACAGTATCTGAATGTCGCCAGCAGATGTTTGAACTGGCCATTTCAGCAGCTCCTCATTAATAAGCTTGATTATTTTCTGATGCACCAGGAATCTTAGAGACAGTAACCAAATCTGTTTTTAATCTAGTAGTGTGGCATATGAGAGGTGGGTTGTCTCACTGCTGACTGCTTGCATGGTAGACGGGGGAATCTCACTGATCCAGATTCTTTGGGGCTTTCACCGTCTGTGGGGATGACCGAAAACGAAGAACTGGGAGTGGTCTCAGGTGTTTATTTAGGTGTAGCTTGTGGATATCACCTGACTTTTTCAGCAACACACTTAAATGCACATTTATGTTAAAGGCTTAGGTTTGGAAAATTTTGCCCCCCCCCCCCCCCCTCCCCTCTTCTGTCCATTTTTTTTCAAGAATCCTTCACAATATAATA
>VOQJ01048026.1:0-17672 GCA_015052665.1 Apistogramma diplotaenia | reverse complement strand
CTCATCCAGCAACACAGCCGGGCCAAAAGTTGATTGCAGTTAACTGATAACGGTTGCTCTTTTGCTGGAAACAGAAACATGACAAATATGGAGAATGATGGAGAAAAGGGTTATGACTGTTATGGATGATAAGTTTAGGATTTGTGTCATTAGGTATCAGGAGTTTGCTAGGAGTAATTATTATTGCTGGAAAATTAAAATGATTGTTTCCCTCATTAGGAATCCTTCCCACATTTATTTGATTGAGTAAATTTTCTGCAAACAGGAAATTAATGCTGACAGTTGAGATAATTTAATGTTCGAGGCATATTTTTGGTGGACGTGGATTTATGATAACCAATGATAAATGCATATGTTTACACATGAATGAAAGTATTCATTCCCGGTGGGGCATCCTGGAATGTCTTTAATATTCGGACTGTTGGCGAGACATCGAAATGTTGGAAATTGAGGAATTTGAGCTCTTGTTCATTATTGACACTTGCTATGAAGATGACTCAACCCACAGCGTTCCCACCTTGATACACAGAGTGCAGTGGAGTGAAGTACAGTTCAACATGTTGCTCCATTTATCCTTCAGAAGCCGTGCCTAATCATTAGTCCTCCCACAGTGCTCACTGGACTGTGGTTCAATCAAGAAACCGCAGTCACAGTGCCATACAGATCAGTCAGCTCGTGGAGGGAATCAAAGGTCTGGGACCCACTAAATCAAACATATCAGTGACACAATAATTGGGTTTGCTGGAGAACCGGAATTTTGTCCAAATTTTCAATTAACTGCCCAGTCACAGTCCAGGTTGCAACTCTAGATCAAAACGTTTCAAAAGCACAATCATGCCTTGAGGACACGTAGTACAATTAAAGGCCTTTTAATGAGGCTGACGTTATAACGTCATCTGATAAAATTACTGCATTCTCTCATTATCTGCATTATTTAGATACTTTCATTTTAACTGAGAATCACAAAATGTTTTTTTTTACCCCAACTTTGTGCATATTTGGGGTTCAGTATCAGGACACTCACATGCAGACTGGAGGCGCCAGGGATCAAACCACTGCCTCCTGATTGGTCGAAGAAGCGCTCTGACTCATATCTGAAATCACCAGTCTGTCTAATTAAAACAAAAAACAAGATGTTTTGTTGACTCTGTGCAAAATTAGGTTCCAACTAAATATACTTCTCCTATGCAGTTACACAGCAGATGACTGCCCCTCCCTGAGCCTGGTTCTGCTGGAGGTTTCTTCCTGTTAAAAGGGAGTTTTTCCTTCCCACTGTCGCCAAGTGCTTGCTCACAGGGGGTCGTTTTGATTATTGGGTTTTCTCTGTAATTACTGTAGGGTCTATACCTTACAATATAAAGCACCTTGAGGGTGACCCTGAACAGGATGAGTGAATGGATGAACGAATGGTCATTAGAGTCTTTGCAGTGATCAAATTCCAGTCAATTCACATACAGCCACCTAGATCTTTCTATAACTGGGACTACAGACACATCTACCAAAGTTGAATCTGTTTTGACTGCATACATCAGTGCGGAACTGTGATTGCCTATTAAGTTTCCTGTTTAAGCTGTTGATTGACTTTGAGTAGATAAAATTGCCACTGCCATTATAGTGTGTCTGACTGAACTGTGACGTCTGCTGCTGCTGCTGGGTCAGTAAACTTACTTGGTTGTGCACATGCAAGTGTTTGTGTGGAGGGGAAAAAAAAATCATGTGTTCCTTTCAGCAAATGCAATACATGTTTTGGCAAGCAGACAGACTTTGAACAACCACGGCACAAAACAGTGTTTGAATCATCTGCACAGGGGTTTCATTTGTGCCGTCCTTACACCAACACCGAAGCTTCTTACTATGCGGGTACCTTCATTCGACACGACAATCTAAATATACTCTGACAATATTTACACAAGCCTTATCTGCCAGACTGTCCTCTTTAAACAGATTAGAGCATAGTTTGGAGCTTTACAACTTCTGCGCTCGTGTTTTTTTTAAGACAACAAAAGAATGGCTCCGTGGAAATGTAGCAGACACTAAATGTTTTTCAGCTGTTGAGTCTGTATAGTTTTGACCTGAGATGTGTGGATAGATAAGTACACTCGAGCTTAACGTCAAGATCTTTTCTGTTACAACTGCACCAGAAATTCACATGGGAACATGAGCAGTATTTTTTTTTTTTTTTTTACCAAAAAATCATCACTGGGCACACAACTGCCTTCAAGAAACCAAGTGTTAAGGGTAGAGCCAAGGAAGTGCCAAAGACAGGGCAGTCCAACTTTAGAGCAGGTGAAAGAAATTTAGCCTGGCAGGACAATCCCCTGCATGTAGGAGTCACACGGTTCAGAGCTTTGGAGCTGCCAGCAGACCATGTCTGGAACCGAGGAAGAGCTGGTCTTAGCGAACCCATCTCGAAAGGTCAGGATCAATTGGATAATTTCTCAGCTTGTATTCAGAATGACTCAAACTGTGTCAGTGCGGATCCGCAATTATTTTGTCTTACTTGTACATAAGAACAAAAACCTCAGCACAGCCAAGACTTTGTTTCCATCCAAAGAATAACTGCCACAGACAGTAATCTCCATGTGCTAAAATCAAAGTAGACAGTTTTTAATAACCTCGGGGTAAAAAGTTAACATTAATGGAAGATAATTGAAATAAGCCTGCTTAAGCCTCCTTTGGTGGTATTTGGCAGAAAGAGAGAAATTAATTTAGTTCTTGGAGGAAAGCGTGGACTCGGGTGTTAACCTTCTGGCACAGAAATCAAAACCAGCATCATAATGAGAAATTGATTAGATTGTAAAAGTGTTGGTCTGTGTAGGATGCTGAGACATGCTCTTTGGTAACCTTATAAAAACTTTTATTACCTCAAGTTTTTCAGTTTCTGCACAGATGTTTTGCATGGTGACAGAAACAGAGAGAGCATGTTTTCATGCACATACACACACACACACACACACACACACATAGCTTAAGGAAGGCTTTAAAAACAATCTTCCTGTGTGCTCTGGCATTTTGTATGAGGATGCAGGCAGCGAGAGTAATTAAAACATGATCTAAAGTGTTCTCAGTCTCGATTCCTGCTTGGAAGCGCTCCAAGTCTACATGAAAACCCACACATTTCAGATGAACGCCACGCCATTAATGTGCAATCTGGATGTCCAGCTTGGATAAGGTGAAACATTAATGTAAGGTGTAAATGCTCACGCACTACACACTGTCATAGGAATGCGACCGCCTTGGCCAGACCTGGAGGTGATCTGACTCACAACGTAAGCAGATCTCAGCTGTCGGGTTTATTAATACCAGGCAACCCTGCCTGGTAAAAATTCCCATACAACTCAACTGCACTCTCTTATAGCTAAAAAGATCAAAAAAAGTCAGCATAAGGAGACAGATGGCTTGGCAGAGGCATGCCTCACAAGACTTTTAACTGCAACTACAATTCTGAGGTGCTTGCGTTCTACTTTCATCCCACTTTATACTTTCATGCTACTATTTTTTCGGAGTAAATAGTGCCCTTTAACTCCACTGCATTCATTTTAGCTAAACCCGTGTTCAGGCGTGTGTTTCGGTGTAGGCGTCCATTTGCATAGATCTTTGGCTGTACAGGGGAATTCGGCCAATGCAGAGCTCCTAAGGTGCACCGGTGTGCAGGCCTCTAAAAAGCCAACAACGGGTTTCACTTCGCTACAAAGAAGCTTTTTGCATTTTTATGTGATGCGTCTTCGATGAAACTGGGGCAAAGCAGAAGGAAGAGAAAGCTACAATATGTGGATGTACAAGTACCAACACAACCAACAGAAACACCAACCAGTGCCAATAGTGAACATCAATTATCTGATAGTAAGATGGAGAATGTCGACATTACCAAGCCTGGATGATAAATTATGCACCCTTACTCAAAATCACACTGTAGTCATTCTGCTTCATTAACATTATTTTCCACACTAGACCAAAAAAAAGTGGCTGCCCTGTGATTGCGTCTAATTTTTTTGCATTCAGTGACCACTTTAGATTGCACAGCTCGCCTGGTGTGAGGCAACATGTTGGACAAGTCTGCAAGGTTGCAGAGTTGCATCGCTGTCCTGCTGCAACTACGTCACTAGTTTTTGAGGAATTTCTAATTCGTTTTTTTGTTTCCAATACATGAGGTTCTGGCCCAACTCTGAATGCAAGTAGTTAATGTGAATTTCTGCATCTGCAGATGGTAACAGATTTACAATTTCCACCAATTTACCACAAACGGATCGTAATCGCTTATCTCTGCTGTTTTTTTAAGGCAACTGTACTGGAAAACACAGTCTTCTGTTAGGCCGTCTTATCAATTGAATCTGCCTCGCTGCAGTTTCATGTCGACATGTCTTCCTGTCCTTAACATGTCTGAGTGTTCACGTTCATGCTTGCACACCAGGTGTGTGTTTGTTAGCGCAGGACTGTGCTGTGGGCGTGGAGGGCTCGGAGAAGAGCAGAGACAGGTGAGCTGTCTTACACAAATAAAAACAGAGTGACTGAGCTAGCAGAACTATAGGCAAGTAAAAAAGCTCAAGAGTCAGACTCAATCCAGTTTTAGCTCTCCAGCTCATACCCATGCACTTAAAGTGAGTAATTACAGCAGGCCAAGTCATTAATCTCTGTGTGCGACCTGGGCTCTGCTGCTGCTGTAGTCTCCCTTCTTTCTCATCAAGCAGTTAGTGGGAAATAAACTCCCTGGAGAGTGTGTGTGTCTCCAGTTATCCATCAATGAGATGCACAAACTCCCGCGGTGCCTTCTTTAAGAAACAAATGAATGAATAAACAAAGTAATGAGTATGCATTGTTTATCCAAATATAATGTAATATGTGCTGCATTAGTCACACAAGCACGATTCTGCAGTGCTTCCCCAGACTAGCATGTTGACACGTTTAAGAGCAAAACCACTCGTAGCCACTCACGCACACGAACAGTGAAATTAAAACAAATGGCTCATTTACAAAGTCCTAAAAGGTAAGCTTTCACCATCTCTCATGCAAAGTAGCCATGTGAATTAAAATGGAGCTGGCATGGCTGTTGCCTTCTTACGAGAAAGTCAACAAACTCGAGCTCTGGTTTAAATCTGAGGGCTGGCAGGGCACTCAGTCGCCGCCTCCTCCTCCTCCTCCTCGACTGCATGTTCACTGCTCGCCTCATGAAACTTGGTCATGGCACTTGTTTTCTTAGGGCTGCAGTGGTGCTGGCACAGTGCACTCGCTGTGCCCTTGTGTTCCTCCTGCCTCCTCCCCTCCCCGTCCTCCACTCACTTGATCCGTCTTTCTTCGTTAAGAGCAAAAGCCCTCAGAAACAGTAATGCACACAGCTGGCCTCTCCAACCTCCTGTGAACCCCTCACTGCATGTCAGGATACGGGGCTTGTGTCTGCCGACTGTCCCTCTGCCAATCTACAATGTGGCTGGCTGTGCAGTGGTGTGCTTTGCGGTGGACCACGCCTATGTAGCCTGATTTACACTCCTTTCTTCCTGGGCAGCCACGAGACAGCAGCCAGCTCCTGGAGGGACCAACGGCGGCTTCAGCTAAGGGGCCAAGCCCGGGGCCCATTTGGTTTTGGTTTCCTTTCGCCTGCCACTGTGCCACACCTAGCATGAGTTGGGCTAAATGAAACCAGTGTGTAGATTCAGAGATCGGCTCGAACTGAAACCAATAAAAGGCGAGGCTGTACAAACGGCTCCACAGCCACTCGCAGGTCATATGTCTGTCTGTCTGTCAATTTATTCATGTTCTGCCCGACCCGCCCTGTCTCTAACTCAGTTATGCATAAATTCTTTAGGTATGCTATCGCACTTAAGCCGTGAGTGCCAGGAGCCACGGGCCCTTAGGTAGACGCTAACATTCATTGCTCTCAACCATTTTACTTCTCCACTATAGGCAGAAACGTGCACATTCTTTCCAGTGTACCTTCATTCTTCCATGTCTCAGCTCCCAGACAGAGGAGAAGCCCATCTGAACCAAACTCAAGAGTCTTCAAAGTACAAAAGAACCTGTCAGCTTGTTAGATGTCTCAGTAATGTTTGGGACGTTCAAAGAGACAGTAATTAAGACAAGTTGATTTTCGACAAGCGCTGAAGTGCCTGGAGCTTAAAGCTCACAAGCAAACAAGAAGCACTTAGAGCTGCACATTACGTAAGTATATTAACAGTTTGTCACAACCTAAAAGGTATAATTGGTCAGTAAAGCTCTTTTTAATAAATAAGCTCCGGGAGAACAGTCAGGACACTGGAGGTGGTGGTTCACTTGAGACATGCTCACACGATTGAAAACTGTTGCCTCGACAGAGCCTGCACAGGCAGGACCTGCAACATCCTGAAAACTAATTCACTGGACAATTAAGGTCTAATTGTCTGGGCCAAATCAATGCACATTTATGTCAAATCTGAAAAAGTTCAGGACTGCATTGAATGTGTGAAATTAGCTCTAGATACATCCAACTTCATCAACCCAAAGCCACATTTTTTCCATTGACTGGCCAACTTAAAACGGGAGGTACTATGCTAACTTCCAGCTCCTTATTGCAGCTTATACTGGCCCTGAAACAAGCAGTTTTAGCTCATCTCTAATCCCACTAAGTTTCTTCTGACTGGCTGTACCTCGTAATGACAAGGTTTGAGTAAGTGGGCGGTGATTCTGTGCTTACAGTTAAAGCCGTGTGCCTGAGATGACCATATCAAAGATAACTGCTCGCATTAAAATCATCCGAGAGTAGGAAAAAAACCCGAAACATCATTCCAAGTGGAAGCCTGAAGTCCTCGCAGAGATTACCTGCACATACACCGACCTAAAGCTCTAAAACTTTGGTCATGTCTAACCGTACATATTAAAACTGTTGATTTGTTGAATAAGGTAATGGTTTAAGCATATTGCATGTTCAATGCACATACGGGAAAGTAACACGTGTTTAAAAAAAAGAAAGAAAAAACGACAGCTGTGTTAGGTGCCATAATTTCTTGGAAGTAAACAAAAATCCAATCTCGTGAAGACATCTGCTGCTGTACGCCTTCAACTTCAATTAATCCCAGAAAAAAATGATGTGATAATGTAAAGTGATAAAATTATTCATTGCGTTTGCAACAGCTGGCAAAAACCGTCTACTCCTTTTAGGTTTGCCTGCTGGCACCGAAGACCGAGTTTCATTACGCATTCCAAGAAGTGCTTGATGATTTTAAGGCACGTGGGTGAAAAAAACAGTCTCCTGCATCACTTTTATGTAGCACGTTGATTCTTTTAGCTAATTGAAAACCAACAGCACATCACGGCTCAGATGGGGGTACCTTTCTGAGTCGCGTGACACTTTTACAACCACACTGCTGTGATGATTAAATTAAACAGAAACTGTCAACAAGTAGGTTGACCTCGAGTGATTCTCCAACTATAATCAGCGGTGCTACAATGAATACATTTAAAGACGGACGTGGGGGATAATAGGATAATGCTTAATGATGTTTAGTGTGTGTTTATCTTCTTAGCAAGTTTAATGCCTCAGTAGATACTCATTTGGGCCAATTATTTGGAGTGTAACTAGGACAATGTCCTATTTCTTTCCGTTGTAACAATGAACCACACAGACACACACATTCCCAAATGCAAGTTGTAAGTTGTGTGCAGCACACATGGCTTTTGTGAGGACGTTTCCATGGAACTGCAGGACAGATGGTTGAAGCGGCCCCAAACTTTTCCAAGAAATGCACTAATTTGGCTAAGGATGGTGCTACAAGGTGGAGGAAGCACATTAATCACTGTGTGGGCCAAAGGGATAATCCTCAGACAAGTGTGCTCACAATGACATTAGGAATTGCGTTACTCTGTGTGAAGGCCTGTGTTTAAAAAAAAAAAAAAAAAAAGCCATGATCATGGATATCTCCATCAGCCAAATAAACACACAGAATAATCTAAACTGTGGCCTTACATGTAACTCAAGCAAAATAAAACCAAAACAGCAAGTAGGTCCCTCCATCTTTCAGGAATATTCAGGAGAATATTAGTCAAACCATGTGATGTTGTATGTAGTCAAATTATTGGTGACGCGTGCCAGGGTGGCTCAGGGCGTGAGCAGGCGACCTATATATATGCCGCGTTGCGGTGTGGGCGGCGCAGGTTCGATTCCCGACCTGTCGCCCTTTCCCGCGTGTCTTCCCCGTCTCTCTCCTCCCACTTTCCTGTCTCTCTCCAACTATCAATAAAGCCATGAAAGGCCAAAAAATATACTTAAAAAAAATTTATTTGTGAGGCTCCCTGTATCTTACAGTTCTGAAAAGACACTGGAAATTGTGACACAAAGCAGAAATTGAGACCATTTGTCTGCAAAGTAAAAAGCTGCCTGCAGTGCTGAGACAACTTTTGCTTTGATGGTGAACGTTCTGCATTTCTGGCTTGCACTGCATGCAGCTCCGTTTTTGCAGACGAGTCGGCGGCTTCCATGCAAACTACAGGTTATCAATGTGCTAGCAACTAAAGCAATCACAAGGTGTTTTTTGGTGCAGCAAACTCTTTCTGAATGATTTCACCCAGCTACAGCCAGCAGCCTCCAGAGACCATTTGCCATCCAGTCGGGGAACAGACAGCTTTCCATTGCAACCAGTGGCTCCAATATGGTCGCCAACCAGTTTCTTGGGTGTGACTCATTAACGCCTCAGTAGTATGCATGAGTTATTCAAGCAAAAGTACAATTTGATATTCACTGGTAACTAGGGCTAGGCAGTTAATCAGATTTGAATTGCCATTTTGGTTTCCAAGAATTATAAAAACAAGATAACCTAAATATGAAACATTGTGTGTAGTCTGTTTATAACGATTGTCTCGTTTTGCTCACTTTTTTAAGCTTGTAGTAGTCGTAGGGGGTTGCATGTTTCTCCTTTTTGCGCTACAGCTAATGTTTTGACATAAAGCACAACATTAGTTGCTCCAACTTATTAAAATTCTTATTAATAAATTCTTCTATATTACTGTTTTCATTTCAGATCCTAGCTGTTTTTTTCCTACACTATACTGCCAAAAGTATCCAAATCATTGAAAGAACCAGTCGCTTTCATGAGATCAGTGAATTCCAGCGTGGTACCATGATAGGATGACACTTGTAGAAACAACTGGGAATGACAGCAACTCATCAACGAAGTGGAAGGTCACGTGAGATCACAGAGTGGGGTCAGCGGATGCTCAGGTAAAAGAAGTCAACAACTTTCTGAAGAGTTACTTGTTACAGACCTCCAAACTTCATGTGGTTTTAAATTAGCTCAAGAACAGTGTGTAGAGAGCTTCATGGAATGAGTTTCCATGGTTAAGCAGCTGCACCCAAGGCTTACATCATGTGCAATGCAAAGCATCGTATTCAGTGGTGTAAAGCATGCCACAACTGGACTCTGGCGTGTTCTCTGGAGTGACGAATCACACTTCTCCAGCTGACAATCTGATGAATGAGTCTGGGTTTCGTGGTTGCCAGGGGAACAGTACTTGTCTAACTGCATTGTACCAAGTGTAAAGTTTGGTGGAGGGGGGATTATGGTGTGGGGGTGTTTTTCAGGAGATGGGCCCAGTCCCTCAGTTCCAGTGAAAGGAACTCTTAATGCTTCACATGTTGGGACAATCTGATGCTCCCAACTTTGTATGAACAGTTTGGGAATGGCTCCTTCCTGTTCCAACATGACTGCACACCAGTGCCCAAAGCAGGTTCATAAAGACATGGATGAGCCACGGTGTGGAAGACCTTGACTGGCCTGCACAGAGTCCTGACCTGAACCTGAGAGAACACCTTTGGGATGAATTAGAGTGGAGACTGTGAGCCAGGCCTTCTCTCCTTCATCGGTGTCTGACCTCATAGATGTGTTACTGGAAGAATGGTCAGATATTCCCCAAACGCACTCCTACACCTTCTGGAAAGCCTTCCCAGAAGAGTTGAAGCTGTTATAGCTGCAAAGGGTGGGCCGACACCAGCCTAAACCCTATGGATTAAGAACGGGATGTCATTCAAGTTTTTATGCGTGTGAAGGCAGACGAGTGATTACTTTTCAGCAATATAATGTATGTGAGAAGCAATTTCACCTCGTTCCACTTGTCAAGATAAAAATGTTGTTTTTGGAACATCGAGTGCAGGAAGCTGGAGAGCAAAGAACATTTACAATACAACAAAGCCTACCTGTCTGATTCGAATGGATGAAGGTGTATGGTATATGATTTGTGCACGTCTCTGCTCTGACCTACATCTCATGCGTTTGATCTTTAATGCCTGTGTGTTTTTGTGTGTGCGCGTGTGCAAAAATCGGATCACGATAAGGGATCATCTCAGCCACGTGTGTAACAAAACAAAGTCACCGCTACTTTGGTTTGTACTTGTGTGTACAATGGTGTCTTCCACCGCTGTGTGCGCGGGTGTGTGTATGTGTGCATATCAGCTCTTCTGTGCCCATCAGGTAAGAAGTGACACGGCTGCTTTCAGTGGGGTTTTAAGTTAATCTGCAGTCTGACAGGTCCTGTCATCCCCCAGCTGTTATGACCACGGCACAGGCATCACAGACAGTGCTGCTGCTGTTGGGTGTAGTTATGGCTTGTGTGATGCATGTGTTTGCTTCTGTGTATTTTTTTTGGGGGGGGGGATTTTGAAAGAAACTGAATACTTGTTCTTAAGATTCAACAAGTAAGATTTATATTTCCCCCATGGATATCTGTGTATCATTTAGGGTTTTTATCTATAAAATTATCTTAGAAAAAGAAATACAGGACTCTATGCAGTCCTGTGAAAAGCTAAGCACACTCTTACTGTTTCCATAGTAATTAAGAGCTTAAGTAATAGTCAGGTGGTGCTAATCAAAATCACTTAATTTACCATGAGCACGTGCGAGCGCCTCTATAAAAGCAGAGATTTTGACAGTTTGCTGATCTGGAGCACTCCGGTGTTTCCTAACACAATGCAACAATTTTCCAGAGGAGTGGAAATCCCATCAATGTCACCTGAAGCTCAGACTGCAATGCACAGAGAAACTGCAGGTTGGTGTCACTTCCTGCGGGCTGGGCGACAAGGTTATCAGGGTGGTTTTGAGATCATTCAGCTGCCTCTGCAGTGAGTTTCATGGTTGGATGGAGATCCCAGAAGAAAACTATATTGGACTGAAGCTGCTATACTTGCTGGATTTGCAGCTGAGTACTTTATTCAGACATTTTCAGTTGTGAGGAAGTACTCGGCAATTAAAATGTTTTATGTGGAGCAGCTTCTATAGGGCGTGTATTTTAGTTTAGATTAAAACTCTATTGGCATTTACATTTACACAATGTTCTGATGGACATTCTACACAGTACACTGACATTTTTCTAACCCTTTCCAGCTTGTCTCGTCAGATAAACATTCCTTAAGGAGCACATTTAAGTTCAGTCAGTTGCCGATTTTGATAAGCTGATCTTCTGTAGTTACATAAATCCTGCCTTTCTGAGTCAGCAAAAGCCAGTCCTATTAAAAGCTTCTGCTCCGTGACCCTTTGTGAAGCCACCGTCTTGGCCGCCGGCCCAACACACAAAACATAGAAGGGAAAGTGCTCGTCTTAAGGAGGAAAGCACAGCACAGAAGGTATGTTGTGCTTGAGTGCCATGCCATTGGAATAGAGGAGTTTGATTCTAAAAATACCCACCTCCCACCGCACTCACACTCCCAACACGCAGCCTTTGCACTGGGAGACCTAACAGCTTGATGGCAATTACTGCAAAATTGCTCTTATTTTCTCTAAGTCTTCATAATTTCCAGTCAACTTTCATCAGTTCATGTGTGCTTGCGAGCGAGCCGGCAGAGGAAGCGGGTAACGCCTTGCTGCTATTTAAAGCCTGGACTATTCCAGGTAGGCCCTGAACCTTTTCTTACTCTAGCATGCCAAACATTTACCAAAAGTCTGCCTGACACCTGTGACCAAGTCATGCGAAAGCAATTAGTGAAAACCAAACACAGAGGTTTCATGTGTGAGGCCCATCCCAAACCCATCACGCAGGACTAAGCAGTAAAAAGCATTACAAGGCGATTAAAACTCACTCAGAGTAAATCAAGTTTTCTTCCTTTAACTTACATTGGTTAGCAATGATGGAGGAGACACCAAAAAGGCTCCGTGTGGGTGCTTAGTCTTCACAGACCACAGACCTGACCACAGGCTCTGGTTGATATCATCTTTGTAAATCACTGTATACCACTATCGCTATATCTCACATCGCCCTTTCCGACAAAACTGAAATGGATGCGTGTGACAGTGGTTTGACCTCCTCCAGGTGGTTTGCATTTCAAGGAGAGTCTATTTATAGGCCAGTTAAATACAAGCCAGGTGTTGTCATAAAGCCCAAGCAAAGCTGGTTGGTTTTCCAGCGGCACGAGCGGCATAAATAGAATGCACACGCGAGACACGGTTGGCAACGCCGGCTGGGAAGACCATGTATGCACTGCAGTCAGGCTAACTCCTCAAAGCTACAGGTCAACTCATGAAAATCAGAATGAAAATATTTGACTAGAAGGTAAATAAAAGGCCTGCGGCCGGTACAGGAATAGCTACATTTACATGGAATGTGCTATAATGATTCTAATCGGTTTAAAAACCCAAACACAATAAAAAAAAAAAAATCTTCCTCTAAACACCTAAATCAAAAGAAACTGCTGGAATTTCAGAGCGCTGGAATAAATGTTTTCCAAAACAGATCAGAAGGAAAATTCTACCACGCAGGAGCTTTAATCGGATTCATTGCTGGCTGCGCCGCATTCGTGCAGCCTGACTTGACTTAAATGCGTGGGGATGTACGCGGCTCGGCTTTCCAGGACTGTTGGCCTCCGAGCTGAACTAGTCCTCTGTGGAGAGTTTGTTTCCAATACAAAATCTTATATGTTGTGCTTTTCCTTTTGAAGATGCTCATATGAAACCTGGACGAAATTTTCAATAAGCACGGCAATGAAGCAGCTGGCTCTGTTTGTTCATAGCAAGAAGGTTTCTGGTCGGGGAGGCCTTTCTTTATGGAGTCTGCATATTCTCCCCATTTATGGTTCTTTCCAGGCACTTTGGCCTCCTCTCATAGCCAAAAGACGTACTCTTTAGGTTAACTGGAGAGTCTATATTGCCCAACCCAACTCCTCACCTTGGTTGCCCCTTGCAACTGAACTGCTCAGCACAAAGCTGGCTTAAAGGGAGAGGGGCCTTAAAGAATAGGAACTAAAACAGTTTCAGACAGAATGAACTCAGATTAGGATAAATAAGGATTATTTTGGACCCTGAGTCATGCAAAGCTGCTGCTCCATCCAAGAATGCATCCATGGAGCTGTAAATCAGCATAATAGGTCCACTTTAAAGATAATATAATTAATGGACTGGAAATATGACAAATCCATGTTCAAGGAGCTGATATGGTAAAGAGATAATAACCATTAAAGCAGTCAAATGCAGGGCACGTCCATCATGTTTATGCATAACACAGTGTTGTGATTGGTCCATTTAAACACAAGACCAGATTAAATCACATGTAAACAACTGACCTGAATTCTTCAGGCGGCAGGAAGCCGTTTGTATATTTTTAAGCTCCATCTTGTCTTGAGCTATTTGAAATTACACGTGACCCACCAGGGAACACATAACAGAACCTGTGGTTCAGAAACGTCCGCTCGCTGGGAACACGGCAACAAAGCCACATTTTTGTATGAAAGGTGCATTACAAATCAGATGTATTTTTATTATTCCAAGTTAAAGCTGCCAAGTCAGAGTTTTAGAAAGCCTACTTTAAACAGACTTTGAGAACTGGCTACCTTTGATCCAAGGAAATAAAGGCAATGCCTTGCTGACCACAGATGCCATCCGTTTGGCTGTCGTCTGGCGAAAATCTTTCACAACTCCCAAAGTCTGCCAACCCACAGAGATCTGCCTCCTTCCATTCTCCACTCCATCACTTTGAACGCGATCCTTCGAGGCCTGATTCAAAACGGGCATTGGTCAGTAGTCTGGGTTTTGGTCCACCACAATCAAACACAATCCCTCTCCTGCTGGTGTTTCGCCCCGGCGGCAGACAGGAACAGGAAAAGGGAGACAAATGTTAAAATGTTAAAAATGAAAAGTGAAAAAAGATTCATCTGTTCGCTCCAAGCCAAGATTTCCTGTTCAGTCGCTCAAGAACACATCTTGGAGTGGGAAGTTTCTGCACATGCGAATTCTTTGAGTTGTTTTCTTTTATGAAGCGCGTGCCGTTCCCTGTTCACGATGGAAGGAAATCCATGTCGTGTTTTCACAGTGCTGCTCTTTTTTCTGTTTTTAGCTTAGACTTCTCTTTAAAATTCTTGGGAATATCTTTATCTGACAAATGTGACAGATGTTAAGATGAGGGACTGATTTGGAAAGCTACAGAATTGGGATTTTTTTTTTTGGCAGGACATCCTGATCACTCAAAGTGTCAAAGAGCTCTTTAAAACTTAAAATACCACAAATACCAGTTGTGAATTATACAAAGAATAAAATGTCCAGCACAGATGAACCAATTAAGCATTTCATATGAGATCCAGTTATGAGAGAACACTCCTTATTCACAGAAACAAACATAAATAATGACATCAGGATCCTCCACATAAGAAACAACAGAAATCTGGAGCGTTTCAAACCCTGCTCACACACATTTGAGGAGTGTCACAAATGCATAAGGCCTGATGGCTGTTTACGGCAGCCAGGGTTGCTGCGCACACTTTTTAAAATCAAATTTAAGACTTTTGAAAGAACTCTCAACACCTAAAATAAATTACAATAAATACCATAAGTTTTGGATTTAATATTAACAGAACTTTGCCCTGTATGTGTTTAATATCTGTGACACCAGTCACCTGACTTGGACTGTTATACAAACTGATAAACCAGAGTCCAATTAATGACTCTTCGGTGCTGTATTTTGTGAGCTATACTCAATACGAGGTGTCATAAATAAACAAAGATGTTGTGACGCTGATCTGCCTTTTCATGCATCAGTGTATCCAACAAACCTGGAACCAGATACAGAGGAAACTTCACTGCGAGCACATTCCATACTGCCATGTGCACTTTAATTTGCTGTTGAAATGCGTGCTATTGCATCTATCAACACACATATTCATCAGGCCTGTTTATACATTTTGGGTGGTGCGGCGCAGCAGATGAGGAAATGGTAAGAAGTCTGCTTAACAGTATTTTTCTTTTTTTTACCTCAAAGCATTCTCCGTTGCTGCCCCAGTCGGCTCGGGTTTCCTCGGTTTTTCCTGCACCAGGTTCAGCTCCGATGCGTTTAAGGCGTGCTGGTCTTACGTCTGTGGCATCTGTTGAGGAATGTGATGAATGCTGTCTGTACCGTTCTGACAGCTCTATACTCGCATGATTTAAGCCCAGACGATCTGCTCCACCCTGATGCCTGGGACTCAGGCTGATGTTTATACTTAGATGGTCTGAAATGGGACTTTTTGTATTCCTTTTCAGCTGCCGGTACTTCAAACATTTAAAACATCTAACACGTTCACGGCGTCTGCTTTGCATTCAAGTTTGTTTTTCTAAAAAAAAAAAAAAAGAGCATAAGATAACAATGCTGGAGCTTCCACGGTGAGGCACACACATCTGAGTGATGTGCACCTCTTCTCACAAGAGAAGTCAACCATGCTGCTGCTATTACAGGTGCAACACATACACAAGTTTCCAAGCCTGGCTATGTATACAGCTGACAAGTGTAACAGAGATTTATCACATGGTGGCATTCTCCAGTGGAAAAATACAAATGAAAGAATCTGCTTCAGTTATGAAGGTGATGCATTAGCATCTCTTCTGGTTTTTTTCCTGCACAGAGAAATGATCATTTTTGCAAATACCGAAAGGAGCCGAGGACACGGTGAACACCGTCCCCTTAGCAACACACCACTCACAACCCACAACTCTCTGTTCTCACCGTTCTCATGTACACGTCTGTTTTTGTTGTCAGATGAGCTCGTATGAGTCATATAAGCATGAAATATTAACATCTGTGAAGTAACGCTACGCTAATGTCAGCCAGCCTTTCTTCCCAAACCATTTTCTAATCTCTTCACAGCTGATTTTCTAACAAAGAAGTCATCGCCCAAAAAAAACAATCACTGTTCACATTATTTAAGTCCTGGCAGCTCTGTGATTTTGGCTCTCTTCGCTTATTAAATGACTGCTCAGAGAGAGCATTTGAAGCCATTATTTAAAGCCATTTAAAGCTTCTTGTTTGCAGATACAATGACCAGTCAGTCACCAGCTCTTTAGAGAAGCGCAACAGTTGTGCAAATAACAGATGGTGCCTTATCTTTAAATGCCAACTTCCATGGAAACAGGAGCAGAGGGTGAAATGAGGTGCTGCTGCAACGTGCACTGAAAAACCAACAAACTGGTACATCTGTACATCTGCGTCTCAAGAAGAACGAGCACTCCTGAGGAAGTCAGTGTTCACATTTTAGATCGGGATGACCGATGCTTTGAAAGAGTAAAAGAAGCATCTATGCCCACTGTGGACAACCATCATTGAACAGAGGAGCTGGATTATGTCACCAACTTCCACCCGCTCACAGTGCTGTCCTGAGCTCCCTTCCCAAATGTCTCAACCCCCATTCACACCTTTATATACACACACCTCAACAGGTCACATGAAACAATGGCGCAAAGTCCCAAAAGGATTCCGTCTGAAACCACTGATGGTAACGACCCACGCTTCCTTTTGTCTCTCCACCATTTCGTTTGAGAACTGAAGAAGTCTTTCAGACGAGAGGTGAAACGTCTTCAATAAACAAGAAGAAGTCCGGTCGCCTTTGTTTTTCAAGCTCCAGAGATGACCACGACCTGCACAGACATTAAAGCATCCAAATCTAGTCTGGTAGTCCCTCCAAAATAAAATGATGAGCTCAACTCCCAGATATTAAAAGAACCTCCCTGGTGAGAAAACTGGAAATGTTGTGGTTGACTTGGATGAGTCTGAAACTAAAAAACTAAATACAAGGCATTTATTTTTACCCCAAATCATGTCTAATACTGAGAGCAACCCTTTGAATGATCTTTAGCAAGTATGAAGCACAGCTCAGTGTCTTTTATAATGTTCAATCTGTGCGTAATCTTTTCAGTAATGATCACAAACAACCAGGAAATGCAAAGATTTCTGCCAAATTCTCCAATGCAGACTCATCGCAGGCTGACTGCATCTACTGCCTCACAGTCACCACCCGAGCGCTCCTCCGAGCCTGGAAAAACCCCTGCTGTCATGCCACAAACACCTCTTTTATATTTCCTGATCTGAATGCAGATTGGACAAAAGCAATCAGAGTCACTTATGACACAAGCTGTTTGTTTACTGGATGTCTTTTGTACCGCCTCTCTCTCCTCAGCCCCAACTGGTCACAGCAGATGACTGCCCCTCCCTGAGCCTGGTTCTGCTGGAGGTTTCTTCCTGTTAAAAGGGAGCTTTTCCTTTCCACTGTCGCCAAGTGCTTGCTCACAGGGGGTCGTTTTGATTCTTGGGTTTACTCTGTAATTATTGTAAGGTAAAGACCTTGAGGTGACTATTTGTTGTGATTTGGCGCTGTATAAATAAAATTGAATTGAATTGATGTAATATTTTTAAATTGTAAAACTTATGATTTGTTCACTGGAGCCTATCCCAGCTGTCATAGGGCGAGAGGCAGGGTACAACCTGGA
>VOQJ01048025.1:22563-37830 GCA_015052665.1 Apistogramma diplotaenia | reverse complement strand
GTGTACTGAGAGGTCAAGTCCACCCAGAGCTCCAGGGAGAGGAAAGGGGGGAGGGGTGGAATGTCTTTTTTGTGCGCTTTTGTGTGTGTGTGTGTGTGTGTGTGTGTGTGTGTGTGTGTGTGTGTGTGTGTGTGTACACAGCCGTGTCTGCGTCTATGTCTGCATGTATCTGCTTGTATTCATAAGTTTTCTGTTTTGTGTCTGCTCAGCCAAGATGTTGGCAGGAGGTGGAATGTCACATGGCAGCGGATGGGTGTAAAGGGATGAAAGCAAAACAGAGAGAGGAGGGAAGAGGTGAAGAGCAAAAAAGGGAAAAAAATGGATTCAAAAGTAGCACGGGCTCAGTTGGTGTAGATCTGCCCTTCGGGTGGCTGAGGAAGCTTCATGTTTTCCTTGCAGGTCATAAGCCTTCGCAGCTCCAGCAGCACCATCCGGATACTGTAGGAGTTCTGCCACTTGGCCAGCGCAGACACTGCATGCATGTCAACCTGAGGGCAGAGGTGGATGTGATCAGACACCTTTTGAAGCGTTTTTGATAAGTACATTAGAAATCGGCCCCAACTTAGATTTGCCTTCTTAAAATGTTTTTTAAAGTATTTTTAATTCATGTTATTTTGCAGATCCAGAAGGGTCATATAACCAGTAAAGGATAACATTATGATCACATGCCTAATACTGTCCTGGTCCCCCTTTTGCTGCCAAACAGCCCTGAACCGTCGAGGCATGGACTCGACTAGGCACCTGAAGGTGTGCCGTGGTATCTGGCACCAAGATGTTAGCAACAGACCCTTTAAGTCCTGTAGGTGGGACCTCCAAAGATCAGACTTGTCTGTCCAGCACATCCCACAAATGGATTGAGATCTGGGGAATTTGGATGCCAGGTCAATAACCTCCAACCATTCCTGAACCATTTTTGCTTTGTGGCAGGGCACATTATCCTGCTGAAAGAAGCCACAGCCATCAGGGAATACTGTTTCCATTTAAGGGTGTGAATGGTCTGCACACCATGCTTGGGTAGATGGGACGTGTCAAGTAACATCCACACACCCTAACCCGAACACCACAAGAGTGAGCACTGACACACTTTATCAATTAAAGTGAGTGCAACTACCCATAAAGAATTAAAAACTAAGTTCTCAGGTTGACCTGATATTAATCTCAGGTATGATATCCATCTCCTTCTAGTATTGTTTCTTGGTCCTCCTGCAAGGACTTCAATATATGGACTCATCACCACAAGTTAGGAAAAAAGCTTTCATATTACAAAATTGTGTGGACTTCAAAAATAACTTGTAAAATCCTAAAATATCTAAAAAAAAATCTAGATGTTCATAATATAAATCAGCCATCTTGTTCCATAGATGCCTGGGCTTTCAGAAGATTCAAAAATGCCCTTTGGACATTCACTTGGACTCTATACAGAACTGTTTAGAGCTCAGTATAATTTTTATGGCAGTCATAAAAAAATAAATATGACATTGATATTTCAGACAGTATTTTTACAGCAAGTCAAGAGTATTGAAAACTCATGGCAAATGATACTTAAATTGAAATCATTAACATCTAATAATATATATCTTATATATCTATAAAGCTTTTAAATCCACATACCACACCGTTGGAGGTGTGCACGCCATTCAAGTTTATCTTTGTGACAAATCTGACAAAAGGTGGCGATTCTGGGTATCCTGGCCCGCATTCAACCTTCAGATTGTACATCCTGTTTTCATAACTTGTCTGTTGACAGAGAAAAATAGGAAGAAGTGAGAAGACAGCACGCCAAACCTTGAAAAAAACTAAACAAAAAAACAAACAAAGCAATGTTCACCATGTGCAACAACACTGTGAAAACTAAAGCAGGAAATACCCTACTAGGGGATTTTTTTTTATGGCTCACAAAAAGGGTGTTGGGGAGGGGTGACTATACATGTAAGCATGACAGTATGGTTAACAAGTCTGTGGTACCTTATTTTTCCACGAATATGTTTTATTTTCTGGAACCTTATGTGATACTTTTCCTTTTTTACGGCACTTCTGCATCACATTTATTCTCACGTAATTCAAAACCATTAATTCAGACCAGTGCAAAGTAGTGTTAGTGTTTCTCTGTTTTCTTCTTCTTCACACATGCGTCCTGATTTGCTCCCTGGCATAATGCAATGCAGATATCAAGGCTGCCACCCTTGGCTTAAGTAACTGTTAATCTTTTGGCCCCCTCGCCCCCTGAAAGTTCTCATCCAGGTGTTAAAAATGACACCACTAACCCTTGGAGGGCCAAGGATCACCCCTCTCCACCGTGTTAAGGTCATGTCCTCGTCATCCTCCAAGCCCCAGCTCACTGTTCCATCTCCCACTCCTTTCTGACCTTCCTCCAGCTCTTCCAAGAGCCGGAAATTGCGAGGAACTTTAACGCCTGTTTGTGGACAAACACACAGCCATTCAGTCATGTTCACACATGCACACTTCCAGTACTACAGCTAGATTTATCAAGCCAAAATAAAACTGCCAGCGTGCCAGAAACGACTTGCAGATATGAAGTTGTGACTCAACAAGACAGAAAAATAAGCGACGCCTCTGCTGATCTGCGTGTGTGAGCCTTTTGATAAGGGCAGGTGTTATCCACGTCCTGTGAGACTGAGCATCTGGCTCCGGCGGTGCTGCATCATTTGGCCTCCGCAGTGAGATACGACGGGGCTGCACCCTTAACGGAGCCATGCAAACAAATCCAGTCACAGGGCCAGCTGCTGCAGCAATTCAGCTCAGCTCACCGGCGTCTCCTGAGAAGCTCCGCGAAACTCGGCACAGGTCACGTTTCCCTGATAAGCTCTCAGAAAACGTACAGTCACTGTTTACGTTTAACAGCCGCGCAGGAAGACTGGCTGTCTGCGGGATGCACCCGCATTTGTTGATGACATTTAAATAACGATACACACCCGGTTTGCAACACATCGCGTCAGTAAATAATCTGATGTCGCGATCAGACTATCATTATCCGGTTGGGTGGTGGTGCTGTGGTTTAACAACAGGATGCTGTAATTTAAGTAGTATCCTAAATTACATCATTCAATTTAAAATAAAATAAAAAATTAAAACAAGCTACACCGTTGACTGCAGATGGCTAGCGATAAACGGCTCTACGCCTATGAAACAGTATTAAAGTGAGCCCTGCTGTCCTTTTATCTAACTTAAGATAGCTTAGCTAATAGCATCGCTCCCTATTCATTCTCCTCAGCTTTGTTTTAGCTTTTATGTATTAACACAGTATAGTACAGCGCTTCAGTGCACAATCAACCTAATCATTAAACATAACATATGCGACGCAAAAAATTTATTGATAAAATTATTCAAAAATAGCTTTTCGCAGTGATTAATACGTCTCAACCGTTTTACCTGATCCGGCGGCGACCGCCATCTTGTCGCTACACAGCGGGGGCGAGCACGCACTTTTGCCATGGTAGCCAGCGGTGCGTGCGCGAGGAAGAAGACAGCAGCATCGCTTCCTTTGTTGCCTCGTACAAACTCACCAGTTAGGTGGCTGTTAAAAACGTAACTTTTATCATCATTAGCCGTAACTGATAGATAATATCACCTTGCGCCTTTTTGCCAGCTTTAGAAACAATTTAGCTCCAAACTTTAAAGAAAATTAAACAGATTATATAAAGATTTACCTACTGCAGTTTAATAAAACTATCTGCTGGGAACGCTAAAAAAACGAATACTATGGGGTTTTTTTCCAGGTCAAGAAACTGCATCACTTGTTTTTCTTTTCAAGCTTATATCACCTTTATCACACCACAGCTGCAGTAAGTGGATGACCTAAACTAATTGTATTGTGCACGCTTTAATCCTGCTTTGTTCTGGTAATTTAAATTCCAATAATTTCACATAAGACATTTTTTAAATTCATTTCCCCTCCCCCATCTTTGTTATTTTAGCTGTCTTTTGCTTTCAGAAATGGCTTAATTCTTCATGGCGTAGATCCAACAAGGTGTGGGAACCATTCCTCACAGATTATGGTTCATATTGACATGACAGCATCACACGGTTGCTGCAGATTTGTCGGCTGCACATTTAATAGAATAGAATAGAATAGAATAGAATAGAGTAGCTGTATTGTCATCATACAAAAGTATGCGCCACTTGTTTCTCGAAACAATGACACACAAGGATAGGTGGTGATATGAGGAGAACAAAACAAAACATCCCATGCTATGACTTTGGGCATAGCATGGGATGAAAAAAACCTCACATACATTTAAGCAGGGAGGGAGGGGGGAGGGGAGCCGACGGAGGTGAGGAAGGTCAGGGGTATTGGGAGCCAGACCTCCACCAGGCAACAGTCTGCTGATACAGTGTCTTAGTCACTGATAGGGATGAAATGCCTCAGCAACCTTGGTCAGAGATAACAGATCGCCCAAGTCACAGAGAAGGGAAGGAGGGACAGAGCGTCTGTCTACATGTCACCCAGGAGAGATGTGAATCTCCCGTCCCTGTAAGATACTGGATTGAGATCTGGTATCTGTGGATGCAGTTTGACTACGATGGACTCATTGTCATGCTCAAGAAACCGGGTAGAGGTGATTTGAGCTTTGTGACATAGCACATTATCCTGCTGGATGCAGCCATCAGAAGATGTGTACGCCATGTTTATAAAGGCACGGACATGGTCAGCAACACTCATGTAGGCTGAGAACAAAGTATTGAGCTTAGTACTCATTTGGTATTCAGGGGCCCAGAGTGCGCCAAGAAAATATCCCCCACAGCATTGCACCACTATCACAAGCCTAAACTGTTGAAAGAAGGCCAGATGGATACAGCAAATTCTCACCCTATCATCTGAATGTCACAGCAGAAATCAAGACATCAGACAGGGCCACTTTTTACAATCTTGTACTGTCCAATTTTGGAGAGCATGTACAAAATGTATCCTCAGTTTCCTTAACTTCGCTTTCTTATTATCTTTCATATCTTTGCATGTCTTCTCAATATTCGGGGATGGTGACCCCCCCCCCATATGAAATCTTCACCTAGAACTCCTAAAACAGATTAAGGCAGGGGGCAGGTAACCTCAAAAATAATGATACAGATAAAACATCTTTTTAAAAAAAACACATTAAAACACAAAGAAATATGTTTATTAGTTTATTTATAAATACAGTATATTATTTACACTGTAAGTCCTCCAACTGGAAGACAACAAAAAGGCATCAAGGCATTAATCTGATATCTAAAACGCCATCACCACCACCACCGGTGTACATAACCAACAACACCCACATGGACCTTACCTCAGAAGAAGCAAGAGTCAAATGAAGAGCAATTTAAAGTCGGTCAATAAACTCTTTTCTGACATTGTTGGCAAGAGGATAAGGCCATTCAATAAAGTCCAAGGACCATTACAGGAGTGGTTTCAACACAGCGCGTCAACGACTGCTCACCCCACTTACCGACAACTTCATTTGCTCTCACTAAATTGTTTCAGGTGGGAAAAACGTATTTAAATGACCACATACGGTCGCAACACACCATTCAAATCCACTGCTGAAAGTTCATTGTCTCTAAGCAGAAAAAACCAAAAAGAGCTCCATCACAAATTCTACCTCAATAACAAGTGGCCGAGGTAACTGTGCTGATTTATAGTAACAGATCTAAGAGAATTTGATTACTCTGGATAACAAAATCTGATGTAAATGACTTAGTTATGAAATAATGGCCTTAACTTTATCAGTTTTCACAAGTACTTTAATTAATCTAACCACAATCCTGAGATCATCTGGACAGTAAGAATAAAGTTTATGCATGTTGCATAAACGCTCACAACCAGAATAACCTAGGAAAGCCAGACACAGCAACTCTATCCAGTTGTTCGCCAAGCAAATATTATTATGGTTTGGGTTCCTTCTGAGCTTATGACACATTTTTAAAAGATAAGAGTTTCCAGTTTACAAACTAATTACGGTGTGTAATATCTAGTATTTCCGACCTTTACCCTTACCTGTTTCCCTACTTTGTTGATTTACAAAAGCACAAAACATAAAAGGTAATGACAGTTTAAAGGAGAAGTTCACAAAAAGCAACTCGCCGAAGCACCGAAACATCCAGCAAAGCCAACGGCACAACTCCCATTTAGAAACTTGTCTGCAAAAACATGTTCACTCACTGCAGTGTAACAGTGCACAAACATGACGCCTAATACTGACCGAGAAGAACTACAGGAGTAGAACTCGAGCGGGCCTTAAACTTTAATGCAGTCATGTGTAATGACTTCCATTTACCAGCAAAATGAAACTACCAAGCGCGCACAAAACTGCTTCTCACGACACTCCACAAGCACAATGCAGTCTGCAGTTTACTCCTGCTGCTGACCTATGGTAAATAATCCTATATCATCAAGTATTAAGGATTCTAAAAGTGGAATATCATGTAACATAAAGCAGAACTTTGGCTGCAAATGTAACTGTAACGATCATTAATTTGTTTACTTTAAGCTCAACAAGTAAGCCTTTAACCTGGTCAGCATAAGAAGATTAGCTTTTTCCATTTCAGCTTGAAAAACCTTGCCAGAATTTCCTTGGAATGAAGATAACATTTTGGTGGGTCAAACTGGGACCACTTGGTCAACGTTTGGGGTCACCTCTTAATAAAAGCAGTACAATTATTTCACTCTGGGGCGAGCGCAACTCTCCCCATTCACCACTGCTTTTACACAAACTCAAAGGAAAGCTGGTGACCCAGTGTCTTGCTTGCACAAGCCAACATGCTGTATGCATGCACGCATTCTTTCGTCTTTGTGACATCTTAATTAGAAAGAAAAAAAATCATGCAACTGCTTAACCAGCTAATTGTTAAACTCCAGTTTTCTGACTTAGCAATTATATGTAAACTATAGAAAAAGAAAGGCATTTTAACCTAATCAGACAAGTTAAGACTTATAATTAAGGGCCTCTTATTACAATGCATAGTTAGTTGCTGTACAATACATTTACAAATCAGTGACTGAAGCATTAAAACTTTCAACCAATTAATCTCATCTAGAGGTTTTAAAGGAAATTCCACGATCGTCGCCCTTCAGTGAAGCCCTTGAAGCCTGCTCGTCACGGTTACCGGGAGGGTGCACAGTGGCGGCGTAGGTCACCGGGAATGTTGCACTCTGAACCCGACAGGTTTCCTCCAACAATACAAGTAATAGCGAGAAGCACAGAGTGAAAGTGTTACACACAGAGCTGGCACATAACTGTGGAGTGTCTCACTACATGAGATACAAACCCCAGAATGACAGAAACACAACACCACGACAAAAAGTGCTGCAGATGGACCAGAAAACAAACACGAGTACTGCATCTGCGGTGTGTTAAGGCAGCTTGACAAAAACTGCATGTGTCCCACTCTTGCAAAATGCTTCGTTGACATGGAGTCAAAAAAGCTAAAAGTGAGGACACATGATCGACTTCTTAGGGCCAGACTAACCCAGCAGATACAACAAAATCTACGTCTGTTCTGTCAGAGACTTTCATATCAAATGATTCTGCTTGAAAATGACTGCTTCACTGGCCGGATCACATACAAAGATCCACAAAATAAAAATGCCAGTTTGATCCAACACGAGTGGCTGCAGGGTTTTTTTTCCTTTTCTTTTTGGTTTGTTTTCCTTTAGCATCTCAGCGGTAACATTTCGCTCTGTCAGAATAGTAGAAAAGATGGACGCAGCTCCCAGGTCTGAAAAGTGAAGCCAAAACAGAAGCGCTTTAAACGTGCGTTCTTTTTAACAGCCACCAGGGAGCGATACTGGGGGTAGCGCAAAGATCTCTGGTCCTATACGAGTCCATGGGAAAACAGCCCTCAGACGTGACCTCTGGAAATGCAATTCCTGGATCTGATCCACTTATTTCTGATTAAGTTTAATAAAATATTAAGTCAGTTTCGCAAATATTGGTCATTCTAAGTTACAGGAAGGGCGATTATCCATTTTCTTGCCAACTTGTGATTGACAAGTTGTCAGCCAATGAGTAAGCAGTTCACAGTCCACCCTTCCTTATCACGTTCAAAAAGGGGCTTCACTAAGCACTGGGTGACATTAGAATGACTGCATCCATCTTTTATACCATCGATGATCCTCAGTACCTCAGGAGTCATTTTGGGGGGGTTGACACACCCCCAGACTAAACAATTAAATATGGCTGTGTTTTAGAAACTGTTTGTATTCTTCATTCTTGAACTTCTTCACCTCGCTTAAAAAAAAAAAAAACAGTGTCAAAAGTGGGCTGAGCTGAACCCAAATGTGCAAGTACACAATAAATGTAACAGTAATATTTATCAATTTGATCTTTAGCTATCAACATTGGTAAAAGCTTCCAGAAATCCTATATCGCCCTAGCCTAACTACGCACCATGACCTAAATCAATTTCACATCAAGTAGACCCTTGATGAAGTAGAGATGCAAAGACTGAGCCACAGAAAAGAAAACTGTGCTAAATATAATGTGATTCGTCATCGTCTCAAATTAACAGCTTTGTTTCCTCTGGAGGAGGAAAAAAAGTGTCCAACCTTTCAAGTACTTTCTTTCTTCAGTTCGATTTTCTTTATATATGTATGTGGAGAAAATATTAAATTTCCTTAGAAAGTGATTTCAAATGTATATGATCACGCTTCCTTAGCAAAAGCCTTAAAAAGTGATGAGCTGTGTCAGATATATAAAGTTTTAAGGATATATTGCAGTTTTTCTTTTTAAATATCTGTGTGAATGTGATGAAAAATTCCACCAACAAAGCCCTCGTTTTGAAAAACAGAAAAACAAATGTGCAAGAGTTAAAGCTATGGCATCAGAAACGTAACTTTTCTTTCTATGGATTACAATTTAAGTGAGGCAAAAAAAAGGGGTGGGGGGCGTTAGAAGCCTGGACGGACCCAGTGCTGTCTGAGGTAGGGTGCAGGTAGCCCGCCGTGTTACTTCACTTTCTGAGCCCATTTCAGATCGTCCGACCTCGGCTTCTCTCCCGTCACACTCTGGATGAGATCCTCCAAGTATCTCCAGAAACCCAGCTTCTCCAGAGGGTAGTTCAGCCAACCTGAAAAGAAAAATCTCTTTCTTAAGTCTTTCCCAAACCAGACCCTCCCCATTCCCACTCGCTGAATGAAGCACTCTTAATGAAGATGTACAGTGTGAATGCATTTCATTCATTCATGAATACAATTCATTTTCACAGACGTCCCTGTAATACACAAACCTTTCAACTAACTGACCACATCTAATATTTTCTCACATTGGGAGGCCCTCAGCTAATCTGCTGACTTTGCTTCTGGGGTCAACCACCAACGTTTCGGGGCTTTGGGTGTAACCAAACATCGCATATCTGGACCAAAAGTTCCTATTAATGACCAGGTGCTGAAGTATCGCCTGTCCTCAGGCAGTGGTTTCTAGATTTCATTTAGGTCCGTGAGTTTCTTTTTTTGTTCACCACTCAGACAGTTTAGCAGCATATCAGTGAAGCCTGTTCGAATGTAATTGTTGAGACAGAAAACAGAAACCTGATTGTTCTGAAGAACTTCTCTTTCGCCTACAGATTCTGAAGAGGACTTTTAACAGTGTTTTTGTATGGTTGGTGTGGGTGCGTGTCAGTGAGTGAGTGGACTATGAGTGTGTATGTGGTCAGTGTGTGCATGTGTGTGACAGGGCCTGGGTCTGGGGTTTGCTAAGCCTTGGCCCCTGTGTAATCTAGTGGTGAAGGTGGAGGGTTGCCGGGCGGTTTTCGGGCGCCTGAAGCTCTGCTCTCAGCTCGTGCCCGGGGGCTGGTCTCTGGTAGGGTAGGCTGCCCGTTTCCTATGGTTATCTCGGGCTTTTGCCCCTTGGCCATGAGGGGTCCATCTGGGGCCTCTCTCCTTCTGCTGGGGTGGGCTCGCGGTTGTGTTCGAGATGTGTGGCCTCAGGTCTCCAGTGCTCTCGGTGAGTTTCAGGCAGCTCTTTTCTTTTTTGCAGGTATTGTTTGTTTTTTACATGAGTTCTCTTATATAGCCGCAGCAGTTGGTGACCCATTGAGTTTTTTCTATTTGTGTTCTATCATTTTCTCCTATTTTTCTACCCCTTTTTCTTTTTTCTTCTCTTCACTGCTTCTAACCCTCCCTGCCTGTCAGCTCTGGTATTGCTACTCATGTGAATAGTAATAAAAATTAATAAAGAACTAAAGAAAAGAAAAACACTAACAAGAGGAGCCCATAGCAAACAAGTCAGCTTCAGCATCCTCTGTGCAACTGTTTTAACCCAGTAACAGCCAGCAACCATTTGCCCGGGAATACACATTTTGGCTTAGCACCCAGAGTTTGCCAGGGGGGTCGACAGCCGGTCCCTGGGCCTGCATGACCGAGGTCTAATATAGCAAACCCTCCATGTGAACATGCAGACAGAGTGAAGCGGTTAGATTTTGCTGTGGTAGTGTGAGAAAGGCCCTGGGTAATAATGACAAAATAAAACTACAAACCTGTAGTGATGCAGAAATATGTCTCATGAGGGGAGACATGATGGATGCGGTGGTGCTTGCGGGGAAGGATGATGTGGCAGTCCTGCAACAACACGACCCATCGAGGCAGCCCGAAGTACGTGTGAGACCACTTGTGAATCTGGTTGGTAAGAGTCACAAAGATGGCCAGTGCATACAGGTAGCAGTACCAGGGGTAGGTATGGTAAATCTCCGCTGCAGGTATAAGACGACAGAAACATGGTAGCTTGTTGTTGCCTCCCCACCCACCCAGGAGAAAAATATCAAGGAACTGGTTTGATCAGACTACATTATTTTCATGGTGGAGAGAATGCTATGTTGATACAAAACTCACCAGGGGAGAGGGTGAGAAAGTTAAAGGCCATGTTTGCTAGAGGGACTATGGTCAGCATGCAGTTGTCACCGTTGGTCTCGATGAAGTCGTGACGGGTGATGGCTGTGGGGTCGATGTGGTGCTCTCTGAATGGACGTATAAAGGCCTGCATACACGTGGCAAATTAAGAAAAATGTTCCCTTTGAAAAATGATCATTTGAAAGTCAAATGATGGGACGCCGTACCTTTCCAACGATGGGTAGATCCACTGATCCCCACGTATCAGCCCCCCAATGAACAAGTCCTGATGCAAAGTCTGCGGTGAGGATGCCTGCCACTGAAAACGAGAAAAAGAATATTAACACAAGACCACAGCCAGTAATAACGTGAGAAAACGATATCATTTTTGATTGAGTGCATACCAATGCCCAGCAGGATGGACCATATATGCCCCTGATGGAAATTGGCAAGGAGGTAAATGAGGTTGAAGGCCATGAGAGAGAAGCAGAGAATGACACTGATCCATTCTTGACATCTTTTGCCTTAAAAAGCAACAAAACAAAAAGCATTTCAGTGAACATTTCTAATAGTCACACAGCGTTTCCATTACACACATTTTATAATCCAATATTGAATGTGCAAAGTTTAGTAAACTACTTGTTTGTCTGATGTGGTAGCATCATCTAGTCTGACAGTGATGAGCAGCAGGGCCTGAAATACCTGTCTATGTCACAACTGGTGTTGGCCGGTTCCTGAATCACCCGAGTTAATGAGTCGAATCTTCCTACTGAATTTTAAAGCACAAACTGAATTATTTTGAGCCTACTTACATTTTTGGAGCTAATACATAATTGAAGGAAAAAAAAGCATAATGCCACTAAAGAGCCACTCAACGGCTGAGGCGGGAAACAGATGAGTCGACTGTGTTGTTGAACAGACACACAGTTGAATGTGGTGGCATATATCATCACAGTCTGTGGTTATATCATTTTTCTTACCCAGCGTGAATTTGCATTGCTTTGGGTCATACACGCTGATCATGTCAGTGCTCCGCATTGAGCTGTTAATAAAGTCCTAATGTTGAGAAGCATTCACCAGCTTTCCTCTGCTTGCTTAAGTCAGGTGTTGGTGGCAGCAGACCGTGCACTGGGTATCATTTTTTTCCTTCCTGGAAAACCTCCCTGGGAAGGTACCTTGGAAACGTTGCCTGACCCACCTCAGCTGGCTCTTTCAAAAGGAGCAGCTGCTCTCCTCCCACATCTCTTCACCTCATCTCTAACAGGCTGAGCTCTTACTGAGGAAACTCAGGTACCCGAGTACAAGATTTCGAGCCGTAATTTTGGGACATTTTTAAAATTATGTCACTTGTGATTGTAAACATGCAGTTTTTTGTCCCTGTGAACACCTCTCATCTTTCTCTCTGAAGGTTTTGTGCCTTTTGACTGTGTACAAATGTAATGCGCGTGTAATGACAGCAGACTCAATGAATGTGGAAAAAATATTTCTGAAATTGCACATTCTTCTTAATTTAATAGAAGTAGCTTTTTGTCTGGTAAAGTTATGCTGGACAGGGCTAAAGTGTGTCTTTACCTCTGGTCCAGGTGGATGCTGTCACACTACTTCCTGGGTGTTTTTATTGCACTGTTTGAATAGCCCGTTTATTCCCCCTTAAATTATGCCACTTTTGTAAGGAAAATACACCTGTGGGTTGAGCAGCAGAGTTGAGTGCGTACATTGCCACAAGGGCCTGGCATCTCCTCATGCTGGTCACCAGCTTGGTCACACACTGCTGTGGGACGGCATCTCATTCTTCAGCCAGCATTTGCCGCAAGTCGACCAATGCGGTTATGTTGGTCACTCTGGCATGAACATTACACCCAAGCTGACTGCAAGCAGACCACTCCATCCTCTCAGCTCTCAGATTTTGGAGTTTGTCTCCGATAAAGCCCGCTCTGTGGGGGCGAGCATCGTCATCTCTGAGTTCGATCCCAGACCGTGGAGATACAGCCCGGGATTGCCACCGGTTGCAGAATCTCATCTCAATATCTCTCTGCATTGAGACTGCCTTCAACCAGAAACCCAAAACAAGAGTCAGTAGCACAATAAGCGGTTTGGCACTGGCAGAGAAGATTTGGAAACTTTTTCACAACCCACATCCTCAAACTCAACTCACAAAAGTATTTTTCCTTACAAATGTGACACAATTTAAATAAACATTATTTCCAACAGTCTAAGATTTACTGCCAAGAAGCAGTTATAACAACAACAACAACAACAACAACAACAAATCAACCATGCACAAATTTCCTTAGTTTCTGTGACAAGTTTAGTTTGGCCCACTTAAGATCAAACTGGGTTGTATGTGGCCCATGAAATAAATAAGTTCCTAAGCAGTCCCATGAAGAACCTAGTTAGCCTTCAGTCGTCATTATAAGCTTAAAATGCATTTGTACAATGGGCGTGAAAAACCAGTGACTTTGTATTTAAATGGTGTGACAGATGTAGCTCTCCAAACAATCCAGAGCATGAGTTTTTGGTTATGCTTGCAGCCCTTGTGTGCTGACTGGGCAACTAACAACACAGCTATGAAAGGTCACAGCGGCTCCGTGACCAGACGAGTTTCTGAGCCTAAAGCAGAAGCGGTAGATTCTTCTATAACCTCCGCCTGATGCTCGAAATGTCAAAGCAGCACAGCCACTCGAACACAAATTCAGCCACTCTGACATAATTTCCTCTCGTGTCACGACAGCACTGTGGCTATAACACACCCACACTGCCGCTAACACTCGGTGTCATTTAAGTGGAGCAGTTAAACACAATCTGCTGCTTTTGTTTGTTTGTTTAGTTTGGTAGTTTTCGCAGTTTCTTGGTAACAGTAAAGATCGTCATTAGATCACAAACCACTCCGTGAACAAGCCCATTAGACGGAGCTGCAGCAGACAGGATCGACTCACCTGGAGAGTACAAATTAGCCAGTTCTCGGGCACCGGCGTGTTGTGGACCCCATCTGGCAGTGCCCCGGCCCGGTCCCTGAGGCTCAAGGCTCTGTGTTTCCCCGCCACACTCGTTCTCGTTAACTGTACTCGCCATTTCTCTGCTATGGCCCCGGCCCCTTCAATCGCTCTACTCACCACCAGGAACCAACAGAATCGTCAACTTCTCAGCCCACAGACAGCGTAACGTTTTGAGCCAATGAGGTGCAAGCCGCTGAACGCAGCAGCCAATCACCGGGAGGTAAAACGTTCCACAGGCAGCCAAGTGACCAATGGGCAAGGGGTTTGCGAGGGCGAGCGAATGAATTTCCTGACCTCACCCGTCCTATCTGGTGCCCCGCTCTGCTCGCGCCCGGGAGATAGTCTAGAAAGAACGAGGCCAAAAATGTAAGGTTCGTGCGGTAAACATTTTTGACAACTTTCATTAGACGATAGATATAATCAATTAAAAACAGATTTTTCTTACGTTTTTTCTACTTTGCGTACGTCACAGCGCCATGTGTCACTTTACGGCAACCGCCATTTTGATTTCAGGCATGAAGCCAGCAGCAGCAGTGATCACAACAACTATTTAATTTTTTACTCACATTTAAGTTTCTATTGTATTCTAACTGCGCTTCTAATTTTAAAGTTTCGTACTGAGGAAGGTTTATTAACGAGCGCCACCAAGGAAGTGTATCCTGTTGTAAATCCTTAGCAGACTAATCACCATGTATTAGCAAAATGCTAGAATGCTGTTATGGGAAAAATGGCTTTTCTGTGAGAAAAAAAACGAACTTTTACTTAAATTTAAACAAACATGGATACTCTGTGAAAAATAAAATAATATGTGGCATTTTTTGTCTTTTAGTTTTAGCCATTCAGTGACTGAGTGTGCATTCACTGTCACCGAAGACCATCTCGAGCGCCCTCCGTTGCCTCTCTGCGTGAATTGCATCCAATTTTTATAAAATGAGACTACAGGAAAGTTGAATGGGTTTTTTACAGATAACTTTATTTATGAATTATTTATTTATGAACAGTACACATAAATGAGGCTGACATTTATCTACAAAACCTATGTACAAAAGGGAAAAACAGGATAAAAGTATAAAAGAGAAAAGACAGTAGATGCTCATGTAGTTCACTGGAAGTCATGAGCCGCATCGTAGAAAGACAACTGGGCCAGCTCCACACGTCATTGAAAAAAGCTTGCACTGATTCTCAATAATAATATATAAAAACCAGATTTTCAATTTCATTTCCACAGGATACACAGGTGTTGACATCATCATTTCAACCCATTCATCAGGCAGGTAATTCTCATTTAGGACTTTCAAGTAACCTCTTTGACTTTAGGACGAAGAGGAAGTGAAATTTACATTCTCTGTATCGCCTGCAGAATATCATTTCTTCTAACTGGGTTAGGATAGATTTCATCTAACAACACAATTCTGATAACTTTGTTTGTACACCTGTCGTAAAAGTCAA